>JAEIFU010001753.1:0-59195 GCA_018904235.1 Lordiphosa stackelbergi | reverse complement strand
AAACTTTCGGACAAGAGAAAGGGACCTACTGTACGCCGAATCCGAACGGCAAAGTGTGAGAATTTGCTTTTTTATGCCTAGTTACTTCGCAGCTGTCAATAGCTGGTGAAGGTGACCGGATGTGTAAAAGCTATTTTTCTAAAGAAAGGAAAATAAACTTTTTTCATTAGATGTTCCGAGGCGGGATCGAACCCACGACCTCCCGTCAAACAGCACACACTAACCTCTGGGCCACACTCGGCCACAATGTACCTTTGCTACAAAGTATAAAAACAGATTCCTTGCACTTCTTAAACCTCTAAAGGAAAAATTTTATTTCTGTTTAAAAAACCAATTCCGATGTCGGATCACCCTTAGCTGTGCCAAGTTTCAAACTGTTAATATAAATGGAGCCTAAAGAGATTAATAAAGGAAGCAAATAATTCATTATTTCATGAAAAACCGATCCTTATATTATTTTACTGATTGGTCTTTTATTTTAAGGAGAATGCAACATTGGAACAAATCCCACATCGAAGTAATTATACTTTGGTAGAGAATTAAGAAAGGTGTTTGTATATCTTAAGGTAGCAACATTCGTCATTGCCTTGCAATTTTATCACTTCTTAAAAGTGTTCGTACCTCTCCATTTTGTTTTGTGTTCGGATCTGTCACTATATTCCCGACTACTACACGCTTTCTACATAAAAAGCTGCAAATTCACTTTGTTTTTGTTTTTTTTGTACAAATTTCTCAATCACTTTTTACATAAATCTATATATTTCACTGGAGCGGACTATTCGCGGCGATTGGTCGTTGGGAACCTGCATCGTCCGCTGGTTGTCTTGAGGTTTTTATAGTTTTCCTTCACTAAATTCAATTAGACAGCACAAGCGGCCCTTTGGCTAGCCCAGGCCTAAAAATAAACAAAAGGAAAAGCGTTAACAGCTTTTGACTTATAATCATAATAGTTATAACAAAGAATATTCGCAACCGGCCAATGTCAATAGTTAGAGTACTTTAAGGGCTTCTCAGAAGCATCGAAGCACTATTTTACACTCTTTTGCTGACATTGTGCGGGAAATTGGGGGCGTGGAAAGTCTGCGATTTAATGTGTCAATGTAATATTTACAAGAAGCAATCAATATGTTTGCACTGGGTTGGAAAGAAAATAAAAGAAACTAAGTAGTATGTCAAAGCAAAATATCGTTGCAGTTGCAGGGTCAATGTGGCGTATGCTGAATAGGGAAACTTATGAATTCTAGCATTATTTCGATGATCTAAAATGTTGTCTGATAAAAAAGCCACACAAATTGAGCAAATTTTGAATTATCTTAAAATCATTTCGAAAATGCCCAAAAGTCGTTTTTTGACATTGATCCAACGCTAAGCTTAAGCTGCTTCCACAATGTGTGAGTAGAATTCGCCTCAGCGATTGATCTGTTCACACTTCTATTGTGTGGTGGCCCCAAGGCATGTTGTTTGGGCGTCATTTGGAGACACTCACAAAAAAACACAATCAAATGCGGGGGAGCTCAGTTTATCTACATTTAGCATAAAAGCCATTCGGTTTGCTCTTAGAGGCGAACACACTTCACGTCAAGTCCCCCTGAATTGGATCAGTTAAATCCCTAAATGGGAATTTACAAAAAAAATTTAGGTGACACTCAACATGTGTAGCGATTAAAATATCTTTTGGCTTAAATCAATTACCGCAAAACAAAAACAACAACAAATATCGGTAGAAAAACCGGAAGCTGAGCTCAGCTCATCATTTAGATCGCAGTAGCCAGGCCGCACTTGCGGTTCCCCTTCCATTTACCCTCTCTGTTTGTGTGTGTGTGTGTGTGAAATTTAACATCAATCAGTTAAAAATATGCAAAAGTTGCGTTCCCCACCCCCCTCCCCCACTGCCCTGCTATCGTGTTGCTTCATTTTAAACAAACAAAAAGCGAATAGTCGCCCACCTGCAAAATAACATAAACAAAATTCGAACAACAATGGCAACCAAGACTCTGAGCTGCAGCAACAAACATTGCCAGCCAAAGAAAACGACAATCGAAAAGAAAAAATCACATAAATAATTTGGCATTAGCAAATACAAGTTAAATGCTTTCAGTTTGTTTTATGTTTTTTAACCAGCTGAAGAAACGCACTTTGAAAGGAGAATTTTGTATGCTCTACTAAAAGTAAAGGGTTATTTAATGAGATTAGTGTACAATTTTTTTGATACCTTAAGTGTGATTCGTAACATGTGGCAATGCCAAAAATGCTCAGTAGTAGTAGAAGTAGTATTTTATTTGGGAAAACAGAGGCTTGGTTTTAAACCATCAGCCATAACTTATCATAATTTTTAGACAGCACACTGACAATATAAAACTATGGATGGAAGAAAGTCCGAGTTACAAATTTAAAAAACAAAATTTTAAAAACAAATTAAACAGCAAGAAGTGACATTTTGGTTATTGACTAGTTATAAGCAGTGCATAATACCGGAACCGGAACCGTTAACCGAGATAAACCGTTTCAAATGTAATAAAATGTATGTAAAATGACACTTGCAAGAAAATCTCGCATATTCAAAGTTAAGTTTAAGTTTATTTAAGTTTCTTCTCAGCGATACAAGTATTGATATACTTATATTTATAACGCTAATCACAACGGCAAATGGTTCACTTAAAATATAGTTACACAATAATTAGATATTAAGATGCAGAAATATTTTAAAACAAGTTACATATTACAATTTTTGAATTCTGTGTATAAATTACTTAAGCTAAAATAATACATAAGGTAAAACTTAAGTTATACGGTGTTCGTTTAATTCCGCTTCAATTTATATATTTGGGTTTTGTTGTAGGTATGCTGTTAATTTTTCCCTAAATGTCTGTGCGTTTCTAATTGTCTTCAATTCATGTGGCAGTTGATTCCAAAGACGAATAGCATGCGGAAAGAATTGACGATCAGATGTGGATAGATTATTTTTAGGGCTTATTAAATTTTTCGTTCTTTGAGACGCGGCAAATTTCAACATTGTAAAAAGATAAAAGGGTTCCTCGGTGTTTATAGTTTTATGCAGATAGATTAGGACTCTCAAGCAAATCCATGAATTTAGGTTGATGTTATATATTTGTTCAGAAAATGCTGAAATGTGATCTCGTCGTGATTTATTAAATATGTACCTGGCAATGTCGTTAAATCCTACATTTAACTTTTGCCTGCAACTCGAGCTGCAGTTTGCAAACACCTCTAATCCATAAAATTATTTTGGTAGAAGACAAGCTTTTGCTATTATTTTTCTTGTTTGTGTGGGTATGAACTGCTTTGTTAAATTCAGCTGTCTGATGAGTCCGTATGTTTTGCCAAGTGCTTGGTTTATATGGTCCTCCCAAGTCAACGTATTGTTAAATGTAAATCCTAAATTATTTGCTCTGTCCACGTATTCAATATCAACTTTATCTATTTCAAGCTTCTGTAAGGCGTCAGTGTTGTAAATTTTCTTATGAATAACCAAGCATTTTGACTTCTTAGGGTTAATTTTTAACCCGTTTCTCTGTGCCCAATCACTTATTACACGTAGCTCATTGTTACAAATATTAATACACTCTGACACTTTACTTAGCGGACGACTAACATACATTTGTACATCATCTGCATACATCTGGACGTCACAGTTAGACAACAAAGTGGGAAGGTCATTTATATACAAACAAAACAGTAATGGTCCTAGAACAGACCCTTGTGGGACACCTGTTCTAGTTTTAAGAAAAGCAGAAGAATCAGTTTGGGTAAATACGGCTTGACTTCTTTCTTTAAGGTACGAGGTCATCATTGTCTGCGCTGCTGATGAAAAATTATATTGTAAAGGGTGCTTAACTTACTATATTGATTTGATTTTGGCTGCAAACTAAAATAAGTGCATAGATATGGCTAAATTACTAAGAAGACGCAGAATGCAAGGAGTACTTCAAAGGAGAAGGGTAAATCAAGAGAGTCTTACCCAAGGACCTCAACTCATCGCGACTCTAGCAGAACACCATCTACACCAAATTTCCAAATTTTCTCATTAAATCTTACATTAAAACACTTATACATTATCGATAGGACTAAAGACACTGCCAAGTACTCTTAAACCTAATACTTTACACTAGAATGGTAAAATGGTAGCAAAAGGCTAGTAAATATACGTAAATAGAAAAGCTTGAGAAATCCTTTTTGAAAGAAATCCCTTTCTATATGGCATATTTTTGGACCCTAGGTATAACGTAACGCTAAGTACTGAGCAAAAAATACTTGTATCGATCTTTTACTAAATATTTCTAAAAAAATTTCGTCGTTTGCTGATCAATCATTCCTTAATGGTGAATGCAGTTCAAATTATGGTTTATCTGATTGCGCCGACGAAGTTGAGTCATATGTGATTTTGCATGAAAAGATTTTGGGTAATAATAATACATCAATTGTGTCAACAATTAAGCTACTGGATTCCACTAACACTTTTCTCGCACTTAAACGTGTTCGAAACCATGAAAACATTCTTAACTGGTGGTCAGACTCCTCCACAAAGGTCCGAGAGGTATGAGATTTCAAAAGTTGTTTTTTCTGTTCCAGCTACGCAGCTTAGCGAGGAGCGCCTATTCTCTGGCGTAAAATTTATAATAAATCCGCTAAGAAGTTGCATGGACTCAACCACATTGACTGCAATTATGTTACTGGGAGCCAATCACAAGAATTCTGTATAGTGGACGTATAAAATTCGAAAACTTATAATACATAATATAATATTTATGAGCATATAATGCAATTATTAGATCATTCATGTTTACTACAAAAGAAATACGAAATATAAAGTCTATATAGTTTTACTTTAAATGTAAAACCATTCATTTTTGTTACATTTTGATTCGTTTTATTAGACGGGAATAAAATGATTTAGATTTATCTCAGTAGTTAATTTTTTCAGTATTAAACAAAAGTATTACTTATATCGGTACGTACCGGTATACCGAAACAAAAATCCGGGTACCGTATCGAAACCGAAACTAAATCAAGAACGAAATAGAACCTTTAACCGAAACATTTATTTCGGGTCGTACCGGTACCGGAACCGGAACCGAAATTCGTTTCGGGATTAAGCCCTGGCTATAAGTATTCGGTTAAGATAGTAAGGCGATATTTCAGCGCATGTTGCAAAAACAAAGACAGTATCTCCCAGTATCTCTCCATTTAACCAGCTTACAAACTCGGTTTCCGATAGTGCAGGTTGACAAACCCCGATCAAATGCGCAACATTATCAGTTACACGGAGGTTGCAGAGTGTACAATCAGTATTGATAGAGCTTACGTGCGGCCTGTAATTCAGATTTAGCATCTCGCAACGAGCACGGCATATAGTGGAGACCGTTTGGATGCCAAGGCGGTCTTGAAAGTAGTTCAGAGTTCCAAGGTTGTAAATTGTTCTTGACTCACTTAGGGATGCCAGATATTTGAAATTTTCTCTTTCCCGTAACTCGATGTTCTCCAGTATCAGCTTATGTGAGGCTTCCCAAGACTTCCCAAGACAATCAAGGTTGATATCGACATAGCAAGTAGAAGCTGCGGCTTGCCATTTCTCGAACAATTGGCTGTTTGCTAGCTAACATCATGTCTGATACAATTCTGGGCAGTCTTTCGCTGGGCATATCGTTTGAAGACAGTACAGGTGCAGAGTTGGCAGGCCGGTTTCCATATGGATGGCGTAATTTGAAATTGTGTTTGGCAGTTTAAAGAACCGTTCAACAAACACCCTTTGAAGTCGCTCAACTTTTTCATACTGGGTAAATCCCTCTAGTTGCGACGCATAGCACATCACAGACCTGACCGCAGCTTCAAACAGTCAAAATTTTGTGCTTGCTAGGATAAGCGGTTTCCCGCTTTCTTCGAGTCCAGTAATTTCTCTTGGAGGTCAGGCCTAAAATTCATGTTTCCTGTTAGAGTGACACCCAGGTATTTAAACCTAGTTACAGTCTCCAGTTCGGCTTCATTTAAAAACCATTTATGGGCTTTAGGCGTTCGACCACGGCCGACTTTTATAACCAGTACCTTTGTCTTCTGCACGTTTATCTGTTAGTCTACAGTAGTCCTACAGCTCGTTTATCAATCTCTGAGCATTTCAGGGGAATCATCCAGTAACGCCATGTCATCAGCGTACATCAAATGCTCAGTAAGGTTTGCATATTACCAGGAATAGACTAACAAATGAGTAACATTGGCCTTGTTCAGCAGAAAAACTTGCTCCCTGATCAAGTATAAATTCTCACTGATCCTTCTGCTGAACTCGAGTGATGCGGTATCATGATAGCCAATTTCAAGTATCATGATAGAGGAGCATGTATCGAAGAACTAGTAGGCTAGTTAGAAGTGATACTGCTCCCACCAATAGTAATTGTATATCGAAAGGCATGCTATCGAAAAAGGCATGCGCATTTTGTGTATTGATTGCAAATATGTATAAGACTTCCATCGGCTGTAAATTATAACAATAAATTCTAAAATATAATTAAACCTAATTGTAACTTTTTATACCCGTTACTCGTAGAGTAAAAAGGGTATACTAAAGTCGTGCAAATGTATGTAACAGGCAGAAGGAATCATTTCCGACCATATAAAGTATATATATTCTTGATCAGCATCAACAGCCGAGACGATATAGACTTGTCCGTCTGTCCGACTGTCCGTCCGTCTGTCTGTATGAACACCTAGATCTCAGAGATGGTAAGAGATAGAGGTTTGACATGTATGGGCAAATGCTTCTTTTATCTGCACGCAGATCAAGTTTGTTTCAAATTTTGGCCACGCCCCCTCCCGCCCCCGCAATTTGAAAAAAACGTTATATCTCCTACAGTTTTAAAGATAGACAATTTGTACCTTCTAGAGATAGTTAGTAATTAGCAAAATGAATCGATTTGCCGAAGAAATGATAAAGATCGGATGAACGGTTCTTAAGTTATAGGCAAAAAAGTGAACCAAGCCCTCCCCGCTACCACCCTAAAAAAATGTTGCATACTTTTTGGATGGTCACACTAAGGAACGCGGGAACACTGTTATATCGAAGTCGGTAAGAGCCGACTTTAACTTACGCTCTCGTTATATGCAGAATTCATGTTAACACGGATCGCAAATGTGTCTACGCCGCCATTTCCGAATTCACTCGCCCGCGGCGTTGTTAAAAAATGTAGCAATTCGTTCAGCAGAAACTATTTGATTCATAATTTTTTTATGCTACTTGCTTAGGGATCAATTATTCTGCTTAACACGACCAATGAATCTTATTATCAAGATTCTTGCTCTGTGAAAAAACAAAAAATACATAAAAATTGCCTTCAGCGACAGGGATACGTCAACAAACAGAATTGCCGAATTTGGTCTGAAGAGCAGACAGGCCGGTGCTTCTGGACTGTTGGTGCTGAAGGTCGTGGGTCGATCCCCTCGGACCCGAACATCTTTCCTAATAAAAGATTTTTTTTTCTTTACAATCAGTTACCCTCACACAGCATACTACATGCTTCTCAATAACTTTTGCCGTTCGGATTCGGCGTTAAACTGTGTAGGGTCCCTTTCTCTTGTACGAAAAATTTAAAGCAAAGCTTTGAGAATTTTTAACATTATCCTAAGATACGTTTTTATACGACTTGCAGTATTTATCAGTTGATCCAGTGACTGAAAGAGGCCCATTGCCTCTACCATTAAAAACAATAAATATTTTGTCGTTAATCCAATTTTAGTAATTAAATATTATTCCTGTAAGAGTTTTAGCGTTTGTAAGGACCTTACCCCTTTTACGAAGATAGGCTGATTACTACTTTTACCGGGGCTGCAAACCGGTTCGAACCTGGGATTCCAACGTACTCTTCACAGCGAACTGAACCTTTAACAGAACCAGGTTTAACGAAATAATTAAACCTGAAGGTTTACCGAAACCATGTTATCGGTGTGGTTCAGCAATAGTACAAGGCAATGCTTGTCATTTTTCCATAGAAATGAGCGCTTTTCATGGTTTAAGAACATGAATCTTTTCTTTGTATGAAATTTTGATGTTTGGAGCACCGCTTTAATTGGTAAGCAAATTGGTAAGTAAATATATGCAAAATTATTTCTATCGCTATAGCTTGGAAACTGAGGGAGATGTGCCAAACTGAAAACAGATTTGGAATCATGGGATTATATCCTTAACTTGATAATAAAACATGTTCTGTTGCAGTACAATTAATACTATTCAACTCTTTTCTTTTAAATTTCAGATAGAGTTTTTGCGTTACTTGCGGCATACTCAAGAAAATATTTTTCTTTAAATCTTTATCTTTAAATTTTAAACAAATCGGTTAAAATTAAATTTTGGATATATAAAAATTTAGAATGAAATATTTTTCGGTTTGTACAATAAAATAGAAAAATAATTTAAATTTAAATTGTGACAAATATTAATAATATTTGTCCTTTATTTCAGTCTAATTTAAAAAACGGTTTCAGTCCATTTTTAAATATAAGACAACACATCTATAAGAAATCTTGTCTAATTTTAAGAAATGTTAGAAGAATAACAACACCACCTTTTTTCAACATTTTAAGTTTTTGAGTTTTTATGATTTCTAAAAAAGAATTTTCCAATTAAAAAATTTTGGATTTTAATTTTAAAATGTTATCTTAAGGTTGGTAGTATAGAGTTCCATATGCCCTTTCGTCTTAAGTAAAGTGTATAATTAACAAACACCTTTGATTTGTTGTTTTTTTTTTAATGTTCGACAACGATTTGGCGGAGGTTTGTATGCAAACGTGTTAGTGTGTGTGTGTGGGTACCTGACGGCAAGTGTCGTGTTCTGCGTCTGCGTCGACGTCTGCTGCTGCTGCCTTTGGATTGCGTGTATTTGTGTGGGGGTAAGTTGAGAGCGCCAATTGAGCGCCACTCTCAAAGAATGCCAAAGTAATGGGGCCCTCTCTTCCTCTCTCTCTCTCGCTCACACGCTGATCGAGATGCTCATGTGTGGGAGCGCCCTGTTCTTTGCTGAGTGTCATTCCATTAGTTGCAACAGCTGAGTCAAACGCTCTGAGATCACCTCGCACACTCTGAGGCTCTGATGTTATTTTCAGCGTCCGAAGATTTACAGTAACAACACGAACCTAAACAGCATCAGCCCACAAATCCGCGTCCGCGTGCAGTTCGCTCGGATTTGTCTGTTTTCTGTTAAATTTAGCCCCCGCTGGCGGAAGCTGGCACCAGAGTTTTTCCAAAAACAATTTCCCAATGGCCGCCGCGTGTGTAAATTCTGTTTCTTTTTTTTTTGTAGTTTTGAAAATGCAAAAATTCGTTTAACCTTTGTTTGGTTGATTAATTAATGACGAAATCAGCAGAGCGCGGGTTGTCGTCAGCACGAGCGCCGCCTCTAAGGCATAAATGCAATTAAATCATTAATAAAGGCAGACAAATATCAAACGCACACACACATACGAGTGCCTATGTACGTACGTACATACTTATATTTAAAGTGCAGTAGAAACTACTTCGAAATTTATTTTCGAATAAATAGTACAAAGTTGAAGAAGCAGCAGCCGCCAGTCACGTCTACGTCCACAGTCCACTCTCCCGGTCTCAATCCCCCCACATACGTAAAAACAGCAAATAGTACAAAACGCCACCCAAAAATCAACGGGATACGGTAACGGGACAACTCAAGGGGGCGGCACTCATTTCTCTTACGCATGCACAGTGGTTCAAATGTTATTGGGCAAATGCCAATTGGTCAATTAATTAAATTGATTAATTGTTTGTTTATAGCTGTTTAAATCAATTAAATAATAAACTATGAGAAGTGTGTGTTTTTTTCATCATTTCTTGAGTTGAAGCGGACTTTGTGTTACACAAAAAGGTGTGAAATGAATCATTTTTTTATTTTGAAGGAGGTGATAATTGATTATGAATTTTTAATGCTCATGCGAAGTGCTTTGACGTGCCTGTCTACGGTTTAATACAAAATCATTTTTTCCCATATTTCGTTTTGCTCTTCAAAAAAAGGTCTATTCTTAGGTAATATATGGACTTCTAGTAGAAGGGGTTTTTTTAAAGTCTCTTAAAAATTAAATTTTTCTCTACTGTGGGTTATTTAAAAACGATTCTTTGACGCAGGTATACTATAAATTGAAGAATTGTTTTACTGTTCAAAACCCAAATTATAAGTAATATTTACCGATGTTTACAGTAAGTACATTTCTTACTGAGTTTCACAGTAATTTTACCATACAATTGGTAATTTGACAGCTGTTACACAACTGTAGAATAGTAGGGTGGGGTACTATTTGCAATCTAGCAAGTGGCCAATCTTTACTTGAGCTCATCCCAGAGCAGAAGAGGCAACCTCACTACTCACCACCAAATTTGGTTCTGAAACAATTGTTCGAATTAAACAAATATTTATTAAATTTGAAAAATTTTTACTTACTCTGGGGGACTCGAACTCGGGGCCATTGGTCTCAACACGATTGGAAGCACGTCTTTACCAGTTACGCTAGGCGCGCGTTAAAAGCAACGCCTCTAAAATATTACTTGTATTAAATCTGCCTAAACATTTGCACGAACAATTTCTGAATATCGCATAAATAAGACCACTAGGAATTCTCAAGTTCAAATTCCGTTAAAGCGCTCTATAAAAGACCAACATAAACTTGCTAAGTCAACAATTTTCACGGTTAGATTTGCCGTCGGAACAGTTAATCGGCGCATCAAATACATTCAAAAAGTTATACCATATGTGCGGTTAGATTAACATGTTGGTACAGTTAATTGCTGCAAAAGCAAAGAATGAGATGAAAAATTCAATGTCGAGTTACTAATTCTATGGTAAAGTTACTGTAGCAGTAACTTATTAAAACAAAGAAAAATTTGGCAAAATATTTGTAGTTAATTTTACTGGGAGTACAGTTGTTAAATAAAACAACTAAACACGTCTTAAATAAATATGTTAAGCTTACAAATTTCTTCAGTAGATTGTTACAATTACAGTAACAAACAACACCAAAACCTTATGCATAAAAATTTAGAAAAAGTTACTGTCAGCGTAGTTAATTTTACCCACCAGATTTTTTTGTGTGCAGTGATGTATGACTTTGGGAAAGCATCTGCGCAATCGCGAGTACAGCACCCAGGGGCCATGGATGGAGTTCTCTGCACTATTCACACCGACACGAGCATGTCAAGAAAGGAAACAGCTTTTCAGTCGCTGACTCAGCTGTTTCTTGGACATACGTAAGTGTATTCCAGAAATCTAGAGGAAACTTAGCTCAAATATGCCCGGCTAATAGATTAGATGACAAAAGTTGGATGATTTGAAACCGCCTGCTCAAAGCCGGCAGATTTGACGCACGGTTTTCCTTCCACATAATCTAGTAGGCGGTCTGATTCTTGGCACTTGCAAAATAAAGTTTTTTGTTCGAAGTGCAATCGTTTATGCAATCTTTAAGATTTCTAGAACACACCTAATGGTTTAGGTGATTTTCTGGGATTTGAGTAACGTCAAAACAATGCCCATATTTTGACACATAGCTAAAATAAATAAAACCGTTTGATAGGGAGCTCACTTTTACATCGGCTGTCAGTAACAATGCATGGATTGTTGCCAACCTGGCCGAAAATGGAAACATGCGTTTTAAGTGGAATTATTTAAATACTATAAAAAATGTCCTTTACATCTTAAAATACTTTAGCTCAACGTTTTTGTTGAGATTTTTTTAACTTTTCAAATGTATTAAAGAAATACCATATTTTTTATATCAGATCTTTGTATCTTAGACTCGAGTTCAAATAGCTAGCATCTACCACGACCTACAGGCTTAAAAAGAAAAAAATGTTTCATGAAAAAAATGAATAGACAATATATTCCGAATTAGTCAAATCTTCCATTCAACAAAATATAGTCGCGTTTTTTCAACAAAAATGTCCTTAATCAAGCCGTTAAACCAAATCTTAGGTTCGTTTAGTAAAAACCCAGTCACTGGAAACTTAGACTTTCCATCTGTATTCGTTATAAAAAGGGTAAACAGGCGAGTACATAGGCGTGGAACAAGCATAAGATTATTATGAAGGTTGATAGAAGGCAATTGCAGACGCGTATATAAGAGGTGCATATAGATATATGGGTAAATTGGTGGTGGAGATCGAACTGACGTAAAAAAAAAACTAATATTGCTATTTTTATGACCTAAACCTATTATGAAGATTTATAGACGGCAATAGAAGACGATCAAGTATTGGAAGTGCGCACCAAAATTCGTCCAAAATTCCCATTTGAGTTTAGAGTCATAACAAATACTACATTTATGCTATAAATATGATGGTTTTTTTAAAATCACGCTTTTAAATGCGTCTGATTATGCATATTGTTATATAAACCATATATGTCAGCAGTAGAGCCAAAAATTGGCAGCACACTTGTAATTAATCTTCTGTAGGGGTTAAAGAATTGGAAAAAAAAATAAAACAAGAAATGCAGGTTTACAATGGAAAGACCAATTAGAATTTCTATGATTTACTCAAGTGGACTTGCAGTAATTAATCGTCTGCAGGAGAAAGGAGTAAATGAAAATCTCAAAACATGGAAGGCGGATATTCCAGGCAAAATGCCAACAAATTTCTATGCAGCATTACTCTAGTGAACTTGCGGCTTACAAAAGATGCTTACTGAACGCTGAGGCAAATCCAGAACAACCATCTTTGAGGTCATTTGACATGCCCTTAGCACTTGCTATACGTTATTTTTAAATCAAATTAAAGTATCATTATTTAATTGTATTGAGAACGTGTGTAGAAAAAAACCCTGATTTGGGGTTTTCTTATACTTGAATTTTTTTAAAAAATCATGATCTGCAATCATGGTTTTTTGCATGCATAAACGTAGTAACGGACAAGTAAATATAGGGGTAAATAGAAGGTGTAGATCCAACGATCAAAAAATCTGAAACTGAAAAATTTTAGACGCATAAATGGTTAGATGGAACAGTCAAGTTTTATATATTTTCCATGGTAAATTGTCGGGTAAAAGTTTGCACAAACTAATAATTAGATTATCATGAAGATTTAGTAGTTGGATTTAATATGATGATGTAGAGAAGCTACTACGTTTCTATTTAAAAGATGTACAGGTTGCCCCGTAATACTCCAAATTACGCCTTATTTGTCGAAACTGGCCTCACTCCTCTCTACTGCCAAACATTAAACACACACTGCATATGAGGAAGATAATTTCTTCGCCTGATACACGATTGTTAAAACCATTGCCAAGGACTTACAGTCAAAAAGAGCCCAGAGTTTTGAAGCCTAGAGCAGGCTTGCAGAGGAACACGGTGTTGGAGTCTGCATCAACAGCAACTCTGATCTGTCGGAAGAGGCACATTTACAAATTGTGGTGAAAGTCAGCAAACAGCTTTATGGTTAAAACATATTGGACAGGCAAGATATCACAGAGTCATCTACAGGCAACTGAACTATTCCTGGGAGAAAGAAATCATTTTAAATTTATTTTATTCAGAGCAAGATGTGAAATGCTAGATCTGACTAACAGACGCTACACCAGGACACGGAAGTCAACGTACATTGTGCAACCTTAATGTGAAGAAGGACACGTTCCATTTCATATGAGTATGTCCGATTCTAAGCGAAATTAGAAAACTATACTGGCAACAGCAGTGGCGTAGCGTGTGGTTATGCCGCCCGGGGCGGAAGTCGACTTTGCCGCCCCCTCCTTCTTGAATCGCTCTACATTTAAAACTTCTTTCTTAAAATTAAGTTATTCTTATTCTTTGTATAAAACTTCTCTTTAACATTATGGACGTACGCAGGATTTTGATTGGGGATGACAAAGACATAAATTGTTCGAGGTGTATTATTTGCTGAAGTTGTTTTCATAGACATTGTTAAGTATTATGGGGAAAACTTTGGTTTGGGATATATAAGAAGAATGCTCGCAGGCGAAAATTTTTTGGCAAATGCCGCGGAATCGTTTTTTACATACCTCCCTAAACAAAATTTAAATAAAATTTGACTTCGATGGACCGAAACAAAAAAATTATTTCTTGAGGTCGAACATAGTTTTCTGTTTGATGGCAAATGCGTTTCGAATTAGCTTTCATTGTAGTTCTGCCTGCAGAGGTTTTAACTGGTGGCTGGATATTATTGGACGAGTTGGACCACGTTTTTTGAAACATAACATAACCTAAACTGTGAAAAATAATCCGTTCGATTTCAGTGGCAAAGATGCTTCAGCTTAGAAAGAGAACATGAGATGGTCCTGCTCATTGTACGCCCTTATGACCTAAGAAAATCGAAAGTAGTCCACTATGGTATTGTAAACTCCGGAAATTCGGAAAATATCGCGAAAACGATGGATCGCGAACTATGACGAATTATCGTGAAAATATTATTTGGTGTTTGTTAATTGTTCCTTTATAATTGACACTATAAATTTGTGTTTTTTCCATGTAAGGAAAAAGGATTAGATAACTCATTCTGTATTGATTAAAAGGTATGTCAGAAAACAGCTTTGATTTTTGCTCAAAGGTAGAAATTTTTGGTTTTTAATATGGAAAATGTGGTTATTTTTTTAGTTATTGTTCAGTTGACACAACATTTGTTTCATAAGAAATTTTCAAAAGCATACTACAAATCAGCGCTCCCTGTATACGCCCTTTGATAACATAATCAATGTATTGAAGAGCTTGATAGGAAGAAGCAGGATGAAATAGTGGAGTATATGGAATCTCCAACATCTTTGATTAAATCAAACACAAGGTCTAAAAGCTGTAGCATTTTTGACTCCGTCCATTGTAGACCAATGATCTAATCCCTTTAAACAGACTCCTGGCTTTCAAAAATGCATTCAAGAAAGTTTATTTTTTACTAGATATTGAAGTGCAGAATCTTGCAACGTTCCCTTATGTTGAAATAATAGCAGATTCTAAATAACTCGAGGAATACCACTCATATTAATTTCTTAAGAGAATAATCAATATTTATTTTCTCAATTATTTTGCCGCCCCAAAAACTTGCAGCCCCTGAAACTCGGCGCCACCAGAAATTGCCGCCCCTAAAATTTGCCGCCCGGGGCGGGCCGCCCTCTGCCCCCTCGCTACGCCACTGGGCAACAGGCACAGCACTCAACGCAACAGGTTGTCATCATTCTGACGGTGAAAACTGGAACAGCCTACACCATTATATTAAAGATGCGTCAACATACTGACGGCGAATTAATAAGAAAGATTTTTAGTTTAGATAATGTTAAAAAAAACCGTATTATTAAATGATCTATAAACAAAAGCTGACGGCACACTGCCAAAGCTAGTTATTTTCCACGATTTTATTCCCATATTTGTATAATTTTTTCACGATATATTTAAACCTATTTATTGAATAAAAATACAATTTACTGAATAAAATCGCACACTACTACACTACTACTACTACTAATAGTTGACAACAAAGATGGGTAAATAGAAGAAGTCAATTTGAAAAATTTCTGCGAAATTTAATTCTTGAAATGAGTTTGATTTTCGATAAACAAATATTTTAGATAATGTTAGAGGTGTTCATACTTGGTACTGTTAGTAGATAGCGACTGTGCATATTTGCACTATTTTGAATTCACAGACGGATTTCATTTTTGATTGCACACACTTTATTTTTTTATTAAGAGTTCATAAAACCATAAAAACTATTTTGTATAAATTGTATATTTGCATATTTAAATATGCAAATATGAATATGCAAAATATGGAAAAATATGCAAAAACCAATATATGAACTTGTTTGGGATCACATACATCCTGGTGAAAATAGGATTAATAATAAAAGGTCAACAACAGAAGATGAGTGATAAAAATACTTTTGATTTAAAAACGGCTAAAAGATTTGCCATAAAACTGTTTTGAAATACATTTCTACATATGAGGTAACCATGCGCGTTGCTCAGGGTTCGGAAGTTGTTCGCGAGTTATTTTTAACCTATTTACCGTGAGACTATCGACTTTTATAATCGCGAAATAATGCGGATCTCCATGGTAACAAGACCGCTAATTACTTAAGAAACTGCTCTTCAAGTCCACAAATGGCCACATAGTAACATTGCCATGATCTTTGACAATACTGAACCGCGATAAATACCATGGAAGAACAATACTAAAGAATATAGTCAAGATTATAGGAATCGTTTTAAACCACTTTCCGTTACCGATAAATCATTATATCGCGGAAAAATACCAAAGAGGATCAAAAATAGTAACAATTCCAAACAAATTGTACTTTCTGTAGAGTGAAAAATGCTAGGATCAATGCATAAGAGTCATTCGAAGCTAAGGGTCCCTCCATGGCACAGACCGCTAATTACTCAAAATCTGCTTTCCAATAACAAAAATTATAATAACATAGTCATGATTATGACACTATTGAACCGCGATAACATAATGGAGACCAATGCTAAAGAATATAGTCTCTTATTTAGCCGTCTTTAATTGCCAACCATTACATCTTCGTGATAATTAAACAAATCATAAAATTTTGTATATATCCGGATTTAGGGACTGATCTTGATCTTGGACCCGTCAATTTACCCGTCAACATTATACAAAAAGTTTTAGAAATTTCGGAAGGCGACCATCCAACCATTTACTACGTCTACAATCTCCATCTATAAAATCTTAATGATTCCCAAAAATCATAAAATTTTGAAAATGTTAAAAAAAATAAGCTCAAATAATAATTTTTGACTATACGGCTTACACTTCCTAAATATACTCGTTTACTATTGCCGTCTATTGAGTCTTCAAAATTATCTTTAATCATATGAAGAATTTGCCAATTTCGCGATTCTTTGAGCCGTTCCATCTACATCTCCTATTTACCCGTCTACATTGCCATCCATCAAATCTTCATAATAATCAAAGGTCATACGAAAAATTGGCCAATTTTTGGATTATTCAATCTACGCCTCTAATTTATTAACGCCTGCGCTATCAGAAGTGCTCAAATAAAAATTTGATAAATTTCTGCGGTTTCTTTGGTCTACACTCTTATTTTGGGTATTCAATTGCTATCTATTTAATCTTTACGATTATCTTTGGTCTCAAATGTTAATTTTTGATATTTCGCGATATTTTGACCATTTGTTCCTACAGTATTTACTCGTTTACTATTGCCGTCTATTAAATGTTCATAATAATCTGGCTCTTATGAAAAATAAAATTTTCCAATATACTTATGATTTTTTGATCGTTCGGTCTTCAACTTCTATTTGCTGTCTATATTGGCTATGTTTCTCATATTTATAATCATTTTTATTTTATACATTTTACATATTTAATATTTTTGCATATTTTGCATATTTTTTTGTATTTTGCATATATTGGATATGCAGTTTTCAATGGAAGGTGGGTTATTTAATTAGTATAAATCCAAATTTTCACCTCAATCTGCCTTTTATTTAAAAGCTGCATAAAATCCGCTGTCTACTAATAAGGGCGTAGGATCGCACGCCAGTTACCGGCTTGTAAATAATAAAGCAGCCTTGGAAAAATCTAAAACATGACATTAAAAGTTAAAAGAAAGTTAAAGAATTATATAGCAATTTCCCATGACCATTTAACCACTGTGCGCCGCTTGATCTGTTCTGATGCCGTTGCCTCGACCGTATCCGTATTTTTTCGTGTAGTGCGTCTCCGCCGCTGGCCGTGTGTGTGTGTGCTGCTTGTTTCTGTTTCTGATTCGGATTCTGAAATAAACGAAATAGGAAATTTTGGTATTTTTTCGTTTATATAAATAGAATTTGCCATACGCAGCGAACGGAGAAAATGTGAAAAGTGAATGAAACGCATGTGAATATTTTTGAAAATAACGAAAATCAATTAAAAATGTGAACAATATTTAGTGAAAAAACAAAAAAAAAAACCTCAAATAACAAGAATAAAGTAAACCAAAATGCAAGCCTCCTCGTCTAGCACCACCACCACCACAACCACCAGCAAAACCAAAAAATTAAGCACTGGGTCAAGTGGCAGCAATTTGGTCAGCTCAATGGCAGTGTCCAAAACAACCACCACCACCACCACACGCAAGGCAGCGGCGGCAGCAGCAGCAGCAGCAGCAGCCAGTCCCAAATCTCCCAAACCGGCAGCAGCAGCAGCCACAGCGAATCCAGATCCTCATGCCGAAATAGCCGAACTATCCAAAAAGATCAATGAACACGCCGATGCCATTTATCATAGCTGGAAAAGTTGTGGTCTACCACCCGCCCAATTGCTGGAAATGTATACAAATGCAGCAGCCTCTGGGGATTTTGCAGATGTGGCCGGTTCGGCGGCGGATACGGAGGGTTTACAGAAAATGGTTACCAGTTTTGTGAACAAGGACAAGGAGCAAAGGGGCAAGGGTAAATCCGAGGCCGGCACACCAAATGGCAAAGTGAAGAAGTTGGTGGTCAGTGATCAGCCCTTGCAATCTCCCAAAAAAGTGGCTGCCGTCGGTACAAACAAATCTCAACCCGATGTCAATCTAAATTATGATATAAATCTCCATTTGGATGTGAATAATTTGAGCCAACAGCAGACACAGCAATTGCTCAAGATCAGCGAACTGATACAACAGCAAAAGGATAAGGAGAAGGAACCCACAACAACAGCAGCACAGCAGCAGCAGCAACAGCAACAACAGCAACTTCTGCCAAGAAAAGGGTAAATGGCAAAAGTAACAGCAACAGCAGCAGCAGCAGCAACAGCTCTGTTAATCACAGCAAGTTAACAGTAAAAAGTAAAAGCAGAAGCGGGAATGTTAGCATAGATACTGTAGATTCTGAAATTCCCATCCGAGTGGGAGTGGCTGCCCCATCAGTGAGTGATAAGGCTAGCGAGGCAACAGCCACAAATCGTAGCACCAGCAACAAGTCAAATAAAACCAAAGAAAACAACAACAACAACAGCAACACTGAAGTAAAGCCGGCCACCAAAGAGAAGCCCTCCACAGCAACAGCAGCAACACGCAAAACAACAAATCGCATTGATAACAGCAACAGCAATAGCAGCATTGTTGCCAGCGCAACTTTAATGGCTGACACGCCTGCAACATCGGCCAGCACAACGATGCCAACGTTGAATAAAGTCAAACCAACTAGCGGTACGCGTGCCCCCCTCTCCAATGGCCAGGATAAGAATTGTAATAACTCACCGTTTCCAAATGAAGTTCACCAAAAACTCACTTGTTGCCGTTGTGCTCTCTTCTTCTTCTTGTTCTGTTCACAGTGGGCCGACCCATTTTAACACGCGGTTCGGTCGCCGAACGTGTTTTGATGTTTGAAAAATGTCCGGACGTGCGGCACTCTTTTCTCAACATCAAACGTCCACAGGCCGATACTCCGCCCAAAAGTCTTTTGAAGGTAAGTGAACGTTATTCATTTGCAAAACTGCAAAAAATTGAGGGCA
Source organism: Lordiphosa stackelbergi (assembly GCA_018904235.1). NCBI lineage: Eukaryota > Metazoa > Arthropoda > Insecta > Diptera > Drosophilidae > Lordiphosa > Lordiphosa stackelbergi. The sequence goes on along the minus strand of JAEIFU010001753.1, from coordinate 39,731 downwards.
CGATTTGTATTTAAGTGTTAGATAACAATTGCAAATGGCAAAAGAATATGTGCGAGAAAAAAAAAACAAACCCAAAAACATAAGACAATGCAATTGCATTTGCATTAAAAGTGATTTTATTTTGCTTTTTCTAAATTTTCTTCTCTGTTATCGGGCAGCCACAGCCGAGCAGCAACAGCATTGATTGATTTAAGGTTACCACAAGACGCCACACATGAAACGTTTGCCAAATAACCCAGCGAGTGAAAGAGAGAGAGAACGAAGCAAGAGGGGTAGTCGGTTAAAATTCCCGATTTCGCAGTTGATAACACTTTAAATTCGATCAGACGTCAACTCATGTCCACTCTGGCACTCCAATGACCAGCTCAATTTATTATTATCCTATGACTCATTCTAAATCTGGAATTCGACATTTCTCAGCTCTTGAGGAATTAGCTACTCTGAATTGGTGACAAAAATACAAGTAAAGGGAATCAGAAAAAAAGAGAATAAAAATAAAATACAGAAACGTTTTTCAATGATGAAAAGCTTAAAATATCATTATTAATTTGACTCTGACGCACAATTTGAAAAGAAATCTGGTCGACTTCGGAGAGCAATCAGCGATTTTGCGACAGCCACTTTTCGAAACATTTGGATAAATTTTAGAAGGTATATAAACACTATATAATAAATAAGAAGAAGAAAAGCTCAGCATGAATTACACAAATTTGTAATTTTGGCTAGAGACTGGGCCAAAATTTCGGGGCTTGACGATGTATGGCGTAAACAGGCTAGTGTTCATAGTTTAGGTCAGGGAGGTGCTGGCAACAAATTTATATGGTGATCATTAAGGCTGGGTTGAATGCTTATCGCAAAAAACAAGATCTTTCCATATTTTTCCAAAAATGGCAGAAGACGATCCTCATATTATGTCGAGTGGAGACAGACAGGCAGACGAAAGGCTCCCAACCACGGATCCGCCCCGAATTGCGTTTGGAAAACAAAGTGGATCCTTACGCAAACATCAATAGTGCCGAAACCCATCTGGGCCGTCAGGACAACATTTTTTTTCAAAAAATATTATCTAAATGATAAATATTGAACAAAGCTGTTTAAACAAAATAAAGCTAAAATTTCATACCGAGGACCAGTTTCTCTCCAAGTTTTTTTTCCACAAATTGAAGTCGTGCTGTTTTTGTGGTGCGGCTTTAAGAACGGAACCTTTTTTAAGACTCCGACAATGCACTCCGATAATTGCAGCGTCCGCCAAACAATCATCCGTGACACAGGCGTACTGCAACATGCGGCAAGTGTGGAGCACGAAGCTATCGAATTGCTAGCTTTAAGTATTATGCGACTTTTTCGCGGTCAAACAACTTGGGTTTTCTCCAGAGCTATGCTTCACACCATATTCATCCGGATTGTTCAAAAATTTGGTGATAACACAACGTGTTCGACCGATTTTCCGCGATATTTCGCTTACATTAAAGCCAACATCGTTGTAGGCTCTTATCCTTCCTTTTCCTGTCGGATAACAAACGCCCACGCGGCATTTTACTACAAATTCATTAAATTGTTAGCAGATATATAAAAAATAATTGAAACCAAATCTTTCCCCAGCCGCAATATTTGAAATATGTCGTATAATTTTGATACACTTGCAGACATGACAAAAATCGAACTTTTGCTTAACCGTACTTGAAAACGCGAGATGCAATCAGAGATAAGAATATCAGATTTTAAGCAGAATTCATTGCTTTCATTCTGCATACTTGATTTCGTTGTTTCTTTATTCTCCTACGAGGGTCGAACTAAAATTTTCGGTGTCGTATAATTTTGGCGAGTGAAGAACCCGACGGTTGAAGAGTGAAAAGTCACAAAATGCTGCGAAAAGAGTAAGGAAAAACTCAGTAACTGGTTCCAGTTTTGTCGGGTGACCAGGATATATTTTTGAGTTAAAACTGCTGCAAAAAATGAAAATTAATGGTCAAAACGAGGATAGCTACAGCTGCTGGAATTTGATTTTTTATTTTCGACTACACAGAGGGAAAATCCTGAACAAGATATCTCAAAATTCTTGAGAACAAATGTTCAAAATGTTTTTGGAATGAGTAAAGTTGTTCTCAATCGGATAACACATCAACAGCAAAACCGGGTTTCAACACAGAGATACATATGGGCATTTACAGCGTCATGAACGCGACATTCGTACGCCTTTAAAGTGCAGAGAAATGTAGAAATCAAAAAGAATTTTTGATTTGGTTTCAATTTTTGGTAGGTGTATATTTAGTGCAAAAGGTAGGTTTAGTCTATTTGACGATTAAAATATTCTATAAAAAAATCATGGGATTTATCACGCGACACGCGCGGAATTCGTTTTTAACTGCATCTAAAAAAATTCATAAATCTGCGAAAGTTAAATAAAAATTTTGAAACAGTTAACTTTGAAATAAAGGGGAATAATGCAGCTTTTATTGGGTGCAAACATATTCAATTATTTACATTAGTTTTGTTTTTATAAGCTATAATATTATGAAGAACGCGACATTTAGCAGAATCTTAAAACCTAACAGTGAAATGGACATATCTTCGGTATTCAGGCCAATTTTCCTATAGTAAAGAATAGGAAAAGTTGTACATACATTTTAATATTTTTTTTGATTTTATTTTAAATTTTTATTAAAAAAAACAAAATTTTCAACTCCCGGTGGACCTTTCTGTGGAAATGCCCTTAAAAAAAAAAAAAGAGTAGAGAATGGCTGCGAGTGGGGATTCATACCATAAGCTGAGTGCAAGAGTACTGGGCTCATATCCCAGTCAAACTCGAACAAATTTGTCTGTGTTTTTCTGAAATACTTAAATGAAACGAGCCAGGTGGAGTGGGTCGTTGAAGCGATGTTTCTGATTCCTATGGCATATATGGAGGGAGAAGCAGCTGTGCAAAATCCAGGAGGTCTTGCCATCCTTTACTTCCAATCAAAAGAGCTATGTTCGTTCCGTTCACTATTCCACCCAAATGTCAGGAATCCGCCCACACCTGTTCCAAGTGCAATCAAATTTTTTCCCTGGTGAGTTCAAAATGTTCTTGAAAACGGAATAATATTAACTCAAACCATGTTCTCAATAATAGAACATTATCAACTCAATTTGAGTTTTTGCGTTCTCAAAAAATTGTTCTTGGAGTGAGAACATTCTACTACAAATGAGAAAACCCGTTCATGCATACTTTTTGGTAACGATTGTGCTCGTTTTGAGTGAAATGTTTTCGGTTTTTTCCCTCTGTGTAGTTTCAAGGTATATTTTGACCGGCTAGCTCAAACGCATCAATGGAGTTCGGTGGCAGTTTATAGTACACCACCAATTGGTCAGACCAAACACACAGCTTGATCGTAAATTTTGGAGAATGTTCGGGTGGCCCGTATAAGTTTAGCACTGAAAAGGAAAGCCTAATGATATAGCTTCAAATTGAAGTTGGTAGCAACATTGTCCGATGCAATTTAATACTAGTGACGCCATTTCTGTCTTTACTCCTTTACAACATTTTGGTACAACAAATGGGAAAAATCTTAAACTGTTTGGGTATTTTTTTATTTGGAACGCCCCGAATTCACTTGCAACGTGGACTTAAATTAATTAGTGAGTTTAGCTGGCTCTAGGTCCGAAAAAGTTGTGTTTGTTCACAACTGAAAACAACTTATGCATACGGTATCGTTTCATCATTCTTCTCAAAGTCCTAAGTCCAAAAGCTACATCAGAGAAGTTGAAGTTAAAGATATGGTAGCTTGCGCTATTTTTACTTTCATTGTTTTTTGAGGTTCCCAACCGATTAAAACATTGATAGTATGGTAGGGCAGGTGAAGCGATATGTTCTCCAGCGATAAGCCTACTGAAGATTTATTCGGGAGAATGATGAAACGGTACCGTTTGGACAACCAGCTCATTTTTGGTGTACAATAATGCATAAGTTGTTTTCAGTTGTGAACAAACACAACTTTTTCGGACCTAGAGCCAGCTAAACTCATTAATTAATAATTAGAAAGGTCGCCAGTTAAATACAAATGGACTTAAATTTTGAATAAACTTAATTGTATTTGGGTAAATTCAAAAGCATTTTTAAGAGACGTCAGTCACATTTAAATATTTTGCTGTGCCTATTTCAGGCAGCTAGAACGTAACGTAAGAGTTTGTGTATGTGTGTCTCAATAATACAGGGTATTTCGAAGTCGGGCCAAGCAATTGCAACGCTTTTACTTGCTAATGCGGTTATGTTTTCATACAAACAAATTGGCAGTGCAATAACAAATTTTAAATATAAGGAAGGATGAGGAAGGTAAAGATTTTTGTTAGCTGCGTTGTCTCTTTCTCATACGCTCTCTGTCTTTTGTGCCCAATATCAACAGTGTGGCTCAAAATAATTAAGCAAGTCACCAATTTTACTGAACTAATACATATAAGCATTGTACGTACAGTGCCGCTCAACTAAATAAGTTTTACTTTTTTTTAGATTTGAAACGTCTCCTTAACATGCACTCCGATTTGAGCGAAATAAATTTTGTTGTATAAAGAAATCAGTCATTTGTGAAATAGCAAAGTTTCTGTTCTGTTAGTTTTGTTTTTTTATTATTTTTCAAAAACATAACAAAAAATCTCCATTTTTTTTTTCTCAACTGAAAAGGTTTGACCACTAAAACTATGAAACATAAGTCTATCAAGTAAAATATCAAGGCACTGAGTAACTTAATTTATAAAGGAAACTGTTTCAGCATAGTTTAGTATTTGGTATGCCCACCCTTGTTCTTAATTATTTCAAACATACGGTTTTGTAAGAAATCATAATATTCTTATACTCTGTACCGAAGGTACATAGAGTATAACCAGTTTGTGCAAAAGTATGTAACAGGGAGATGGAATCTTTTCCAACCCTATAAAGTATATATATTCTTGATCAGCATGAACAGCCGAGTCGATATAGCCATGTCCATTTGTCTGTCCTATTTCCCACAGTTTTGTAGATAGACTTGCCGAAGAAATGATAAGGATGGGATGAGCGGTTCTCAAGTTATGATCAAATAAGTGAATTACCTCCCCCACCCCCTCCCACCCTCTTACAACCAACGCCGCGCAATCTTAGAGAGGGAGAGACAGAGGGAGAGAGAGAGATAGAGAGGGGGAGTGAGAGAGAGAAACTTAGAGATGAGCGCAGCAGCAGCACTGTATTCCTACTCCAGGTACAGAGTTTAGTCGGGCTTGACCGACTTTCTCACTTGTTTTAATTTATTTTTGTATTTATATTATTTAGTACATATGTATTTACCATTCAAACGGTTTTCCGCTATGGTTGAACGAAGCCAAGTTTTCACTCTTCTTATCGACGATGTGGTACAAGGTAGAGATAGAGCAATACAAAGAGCGATCTTTGTTATTATTATACAACATCGCACAGCTCTAGTTTCTTGAGATTCTTTGTGCTTAATTTGTTTGATTTTCAGTGATCGTATCACATTTCAGCTTCTCCGCTATAATTTTGTAGGTCGTAGAGTCCGGAGAAGTTTTTAGACATTTTTACGAAATCCTCAAGACTCATTTTTAGTAACTGAAATAATTCAAACGGCAAGTTTTCATTCGCGAATCTGCTTTCGAATGAGGTATGGAATTAATAGCGATCTTTTTCAAAGTTCAACCAAATTCGATGAGCGATGGTTTTGAACTTTCACAGTTCTAGAAGCTAGGAGTTCAACTCCGATTTCTTCAGAGATCAATTTACCATCACCATAAATCTACATTTTGTCGATGACCTTGCACCAATTAAATGATTTTCTTAACGTGGTTTGTGCCCTTGAGGAAGTGCAATCTCTGTGATTATAGGACATTAACCACTGGCTCAAGGTACGCAGAATATTTGGCGATAATGAAGAGGCATAATATTAAAGTTGACTGGGTAATGGCAGAATGCAGCTGAAAAGCAGATGATCTGTGACCAGAGTTTCCTTCTATTGAGAGTTTTTCGCGATCTTCGACGACCATTTTTAAGTGATTCTTAAAAATTCCAATGCTATTGTACTTTTACAACCATCGCGTTTCGCATAGAGCAGAAATGTTTGGAATATACTTTCTCCTGGTAAATGATTCAAGAAAAAATTAATAACATTTGTGATTGTTGATGTCGATTTACGAATCTCCGGAACTTTATTAAGACCATTCACTACTATATTTAGCTTGTGACTTGCTTAGTGGAAGTAAAATGCGTGAGGGTATTTTTTTCTCAAAATGGCCTGCTCACTATTATCCTTTCCCGACATGGTCGAACAACCATCATAGCCTTCTCCCTTTAGTTTAAGTGAAACAAGTCCTGCATCTGTGATGAATTTATCTACTTTAAAAGCAATAGTCTTTGCATCCATGGCTTCCAACTGTACGAAACCTATAAATTCTTCACGAATAGATGGTTTCTTTCGATCATAGAATGCAATACCAATCGAAAGTTGTTCTTTCACTGAAATATCGCAAGTTTTATCAACTACAGTGGAGTTTTTGGGTAAAAAGTTAGCAGGTCTGGTAAATATTCAATGGGCGAGATTATATTTTTTTTTTTTAAAACAAAAAAAAAGTATTATAAAAAAAATTTTTATATGGAAAACGACACAATACAGTTGGCCACTAGGCACAAAATAAATAAGTGGTGAAGGTGCGTACTAAGGCGGAGTCCACGAGCAAAATGGACGGAAAATTCTGCATTAAAAAAATTATTTTTCTTCCGATTGGCTTCAATCTCGGTTTGTAAGGATGGAATACGATATAGTTTGAAATATGATTTTCTGATGTTGGAAAATTTGACCTAAAGGTCGGAAAAATTCAGCATAAAAACTATTTTTTCACCCGATTCGCTTGAAACTCGGTTTGTAAAGACAGAATACGAAATAAATTAAAATATGATTTTTCAATATCGGAAAATCTGATACCCGTGAGTGAAAATGCGCAGAAAATTCAAATTCATTTTTTATCTGATGGACTTAAAAACTCGGGACAGGGAAGATGTTGGGAAGTGGATGTGAGTGGTAGTTAGGTGGGACGTGGGTGGGATTGCCGTTTTTTGGAAGTGGGTGGTAGTAGGGGGAGAGGGAATGGGGGGGGGGGGGGGGTGGGGGCGGGAAGTGGTGGGGGGGGTGGGGGGGGGATGGGGATGGGTTGTGGTTGGTTTTAAACTATTAAAGGGAAAGGGGCGCGCAAAAAGGGGTTTTGTTGTTTTTAGTAAAAAAAAATACTCTGACTCTCAGCGGCAGTCAAAGCAAAGATTTCTTCTTAAAATCCTTAAGTTGCATTACAAAATTTAATTGAATACCCCTACTACCAGCTCATGCATATTTTCAACCTATACGTAAACAATCAAATCAAGCATTTACGATCAGCACGATCGTGCAAATAACAATAGCAACAACAAAAAAAGCATAGAACTAAAAAAAAAAAAAAATAACAACACCAACGACAAAACAAAAAGTACAATAGCAAACAGCAACAACAAGAACACATGATCATCATTTAAGCACTTGCATGCTCCTACACTTTGTTTTTGTTGTTGCTGTTGTGCTTTTTGCTTTTGGGGATTTTTTTTTGTATTTGTATTTGTTTTGTTTAATTATTTAATTACATGCGCGGCTGTTGAATATTGCTTAAATATTGTGAATGACTTCTAAAAAAAAGACGAACTTTAGCTCAGTTTTGCTTTGTGTGAAATTCCAGCTCTTCGATTTGTTGATTAAAGTAAATGCTAAAAATATTTTAGTTTTTGTTTGTTTCTTCACCATAAATTTCAGCAACTGTGCGTATGCGTAATATTATTTGACTATAAACGAAGTGTAGCCGGGCGTATACGTAATATGCGTACATGCTCAAGTAGCCAGAGAGTGTGTGTACACTGTGTTGTTGTTGTTGCCGAGAAAAACGATTAATATTTATGTCCACGATGACAGTTTTAAAATCATGAATGAGTCTTTGTGTGTGTGGATTATAATCGATGATGTGGATGAACACTTCCTAGGCTAGATGATATAGAAGAATTATAGGGATGTTAATAGCCCACTTATACCAAATAGATACATCATCATACTGTATACTAAGGGAAATTACTGTTTGTTTTGAACCTGCAATTAATTAAACTGAATCATAAATTTCTTCAAAAGACTTAACTCACCCGTACACCCACCCATCAATCCCACCCCTTAACCCCACCAAACACGAGCACTTTGGTTCTGCTTCATTGCTGCCAATTAAGAGATTTTCCTTGTCTATTGAATTTAGCTCATGATCTGCAAGTAGCTGCATCTCTTTCACACTCTCTCGAAGGTGATTTTTTTATTATTGGAAAATTCGCTACATGAACACTGTTGGGTTGTCAGGTTTGGGGCGGAGAACGAAATGGAATTAGTTAATTTAAACAACGAAAACATGCAAAGATTTGTAGACTTTTTGTTTAAATTCACCAGTAAAAGGGCGTAAAATTTCAGTTGAACGTAAACAAAAAAATTGGGAAATATTTTGCAAATTTTATTAACTGAAGTGTTGTATTTGTAAACAATTTGTCTCATCTTATTAACCTTTTCCAGGTGAAGCTGCATGCCACACCGCCACCGCCACCTGAACAGAATCTGCTGCAAAAGGAAATACGCTCCTCCAAGAGCGTCTACATACCCAGGTGAGGGGTTTAACTTCCAAAAATACACAAATTTGGTTTTCAAATACTTTTGATTTTTGTTTAGATTCTACTTTCCACATGGCAAGCCACAGCCCACCATTGCCATGGAGCGTGTGGTACGTGGCATACTCTCTGCCTTCGATAGCTTTCCCAACAATCAGGTGACCAAAGATGAATTGCCACGCATCCTGAAATTGTGTGGCCTGCCCTTCTATTGGCGAATGCCGGTCATGGTCTTTTGCCAGACGGGCAATACGGGGCTAGTCGAGCGTCAACGTTTCGTAGAATTCTGGAAGCAGTGAGTAAATAACTTTATTTTTCCCATACTAAAGAGATTTAGGACTTAGTAACCAAAACCAGGGTATGAATTGAACGAGAAGGCTAAGATAACTCCGTCAGTGCCGAAGTTTTTATACTCTTTCAAGTGCTCGTTTTGAAATATCTTAAGTTTAAGAACGCTAACATTTAAAGCAACCATTTTCTTCTTTATCCGATTTCAAACTGATTTTTCAAATCTGAATATAAAAATGTTTCCCGTAGTCTTTGGAATTATTTGAAAATGTTTGCCAATATGTATAAATGTATCATATTTTAGTGTGAAGGTATGGTAGTCGAATGATGGTCACACTGTAGATAGAATGGAATTAGATGAATGGGCAAGACGAGACAGAAAGAATATCGTTTGTTGACAAACCGACATTGTAAATAGAAAACCGTGTGTAAATAGTGAAGCTGTGTAAATAAAATCCCGAAAACACACTGAGACCCATTTTCCGATAGCAGCCATAAGTTATCACAGAAGATATCTTTTGGTTTCCACTAAATTTTGCAAGTCCGTTTAAAATCATTTAATATCAATTACATCAAAGTTTGGGAACGCTCGAATTGGAAACAAAACAGCTTTTTTTGGTAAGACCCGCTTTCCAACAGATCGGATCTAGGCTAAGCTATAGTATATAGTCATTTCCCCCATTTTCCTTTTTAAGTCCAAAAGAATTAATACTAATAATTTTCGATTTTAAGAAGGTAGGTAACGTCGAAAACAAACGATTATAGATAGCACGGATTTCAAAAAACGGTCCATCGGGGCCAAAAAATTAAAGTGGTTAAAAAAACTACCTCAGTGCAATAAGTATATGTGCATTAACATTTTTGGAAAAACCTTGTTTTAAAACCAAACAATATACAAAAAACAAACATATAAAATAAAAAACATTTTATAACAAAAAAACTTAACAAAAATTATTATAATTCAAAATATATTTTAAATTAACCAAATAATAAAATCTAATATTTAAATATTAAATTTAAAAACCATTTTTTTTATCACAATAATATAAAATTTAATTATTATTAAAAGTATTTCATTTTTAGGAAATAAGTATATGTGCATTTTAATTGTTGTTCAAATTTTTTAGTAATTACTTCATTTTGATCAACTTTAATAGTTAATGTGCTTTCCTTTTGCCTCTAAAACTTTTGCAAGGCGGTTTGGCATGGAATCTGACAGATTTTGAGAGTTTCATTGCTTATTAACTCCCCATTCTGCAAGCAATATAATACTCCCACTATATAAATCCTGGCTGAGAGGATACCCCCAGAGGTCCTCAAGTGGGTTCAAGTCAGGACTGATAGCCGGCCACTCCAGTACAGGTATTATTCTTGAAGAAAATAAGCCTTTGTGGCTTTTGATGTGTGGATTGGAGCGTTGTCCTGTTGAAAAATCCATCTGTCTTCGTAAAGATCGTCTGCAAAATCTATTAATTCACTCTCCAGCAATTGAATATAGATTTCTGAGTTTGTTCTTATTGGAATAAAACATAGCCGAGACTTTCCTGCATATCCGAAACAGGCCCAAATCATCAGTAATCCACCGCCGTGATTCCTCTTATGGCGAGTTTCTCTTGGTTTTTCTTAAGTCACGCCAATACTTATGACAGCCATCAGGACCATCAAGATGAAACTTTTTTCATCCGAAAAATTAACGTTTCAGGAATTCTTCGGTCCAAAATTTGTACCTGTCAGCAAACGCCAAACGAGCCTTAGAGATGGCGTGGCAATAGCATCGGTACAGCCACACCCGGGAACTATGTTTAAGGTTACAATTTTCAGTTAAAATTTGATGGATCCGTCTTCTACCGACATTGAGCTCCTAAATGACGTTTAATGCCTGTACAAGACAATTGATTGTTTATAGCCAGGCGCTTAATCTCACCTTGCACCTATCGTCGATGTGGCTCGGTCTGCCACTGCGTTTTATTCTGACCATAGGAGCTTGGATTTTAAGAAATTAGCTATCGTATTTCTGTGTCGAGACACTCTGAGCTATTTCAGTGATGGTAGCCCCACCTTCGTTCAATCCTTTGATTCGTCCGCGTTCCTCAGTGATAAATGTGTTCCACGTGGCATTCTTAGGAAAATTTAAAATTTTTTTGTGTTTCTGCAACAACTACTTAATTTACTCTCAACTTTTCATTTTTATCAAAACACATCCAATTTGTTGCACGCCGACCATTAAATGCACACTAATTGGTTTTTGCACATAAACTTATTTCCCTAAGAAAATCAAATATCGCCACTCAAATGTGTGATAACGGTACTAAGAATGATGACCAAAGAAGAATTATGCAAAAGCATTCTAAAAATAGATAACAACAAAAGACTTTTGCATATCTAGAACATATGTTCTGTTACTATAGAGGAAGAGAGAAACGGAAAAAGATATTTACATATACTTATTGCACTGAGGGTATATGTGATCGAATAATGCATAGGGAAACAATCAAATTAAACTAAATTTAAGCAAATCTTACATTTGCTACACGGAGAAAAAAAAAGGTTAGTTTTGATGATCCTTAGGATCTTTTCGGCAATCATTTGGACTGGATAGTTAGGTATCCTTTTTGGGAGAGATTGGTTGGTTCTTAAAACAACTTATTATCGCCGCAAAAGGGGATATCAGAGATAAAATATTTACCATTGTTCTTTTTTTTTCATCAAAGGGAATTAAAAAAGGGAAAAGGATATATTATATATTGTTGTTGCGTTCCATTTTGCAAAAGGTAGATGAGAGAAAGAGAAAGGAGAGAGAACATACGAAGTATGTTGACTGTCTCTGACACTCAGTGGTGTATGACTTCGACAAGCATTCGATGTGAACTGCCAAGTGTTTTTGCCGCCCAGGGGCTATGTTTGGGGACCACTGAAATATACTTTGGTTTGTACTACTTATGTGTGAGTGCCTACATGCGGTCAACAACGATTGCAACTTCTTTGCTATAGTCGAAAATAATCATTTTATCTTTAAACTTATTTTTTTCCAACCAAATATAGTAAGCTGGTGATTATACTCGTACGATGCCATGATTATTACTCGGCATAATGTCAACAAGTAACACATAAAAAATATAATCATTTTACTCACACAAGGATTATTTTTACTCGTAATCGTACGATTCCGAAATCAATTGTGCAGGCCTCTAGTATAATAAAATAATAAAAGCACTTAATACTAATAATTTCCGATTTTAGAAAGGTAACATTGAAAAAAAAAACGATTATACTAGTATAATCTGTTTGTGTAACAAAGAAGGTATAATAGATTTTTATTACAAATTGTAGAAAGACGTTTTTAGCAAGCAATAAAAACGTCGCCATTAATATGCTCTGTTTTTCAGTTCCTTCATTTGCAGATGAGGAAAGTTATCTCCGCGACTTTCACGTTTGTGTTGTCTGATCAAAAGAAATGGAAATGGTTTCCATAAATATTGATGAAACATTGGCCGAATCAAGGTTCGAACCAAAACATTCCCCAAAAACCTCGAACCTAAAATTTCAGAACATTTTTCATTGGTAAATTGATCGATGATTGTAATATGATTTAGGGCCGATTTTTGTGCTTCCAGGTAGTTGCTATGAGGCAGATTAGCTCTCAATTTACTCTCCTATTTGTATGTTTCTTTGGCATAGGCTAAATGTGAAATCGGCCCTTACTCTGCACGAGAACTCAGGCATCCCGTCTCGTCACCTTGGGAGAACTTCCACAATTATTGGAAAATACAGACTTGACATGACAATTTGAGGCGAATTTTTGTGCGTCCCAAGTTGATAGTGAGACGGAACTTTTCCGAGGCTTCTTGAGGTGCACCAGTCTACGGTAAAGCAAAAAGGATAAATCTCGGCAACATGCCGGATTAGCTGTGAAGTTTGAACTTCACAGTGTGAACACAATTTTTTGCTCAGAGCCTTTGAACGAAAAGCTAACCTTCTGGCAAAGGTAGAAAAGCTAACCTTAGCAAAATTCCTTTGCTTTGGTTTTCTGAAATGATAAAGTTAGTTTACCATCTACTTGGCCCACCGATTTCATACAGATCACAACAAACGCCCTTATTCCGACCTTGGGAAAATTTCAATAATAAATATAGGAAAACACAAGTCTAATCATTCCGCACACTTTGCTTAACACCTGGGAATTTTATACACTGTATTGGAGGTACAATGTACTATGTGTTTATTAGCGCGTTTGTGTATGTGTGTTTGTCAATTGTGCCAGGGTATATTGAAGTCGGGCTACTCGACTGCAACGGTCTTACTTGTTTTTTTATAAGTGTACCAAAAGTTGTGCAAATTTGTTCATTTATAGCAAAAGAAGTTGTAAAAACTTATCCCTAAATTTACATCTAGGGATGTTGAAAGTTAACATATCTTTCTGTCAAAAATTGTGTGTTTTGAGTTATTACAGTCTGAAGTAAGTGAGCGATATGATGAGTGGCCAAAAGCAATGACCGCCTACAGCACCACGTGTTGAACTGTAATAAAATTGATCAGAAAAAAGAAATGTGTGCGCAGCGACACTTGTAAAGAATTTTCCGACTTTTCTTTTTGCTAAACAGCAGTAATTCTAATAGGCTTTTTCACTGAGCAACATCTAACATCTGACATCTTGAAGCAAAATGGTTCTATTCTACACGTTCCTTATGAAATTAAGTAGTGGCAGTGTGTTAAATGCATGATTTTATACCCTTGGAGAGGGAATATTAAAATTGTCCGGACGTTTGTAATGCACAGAAGGAAGCTTCTCCGACCAAATAAAGTATATATATTCTTGATCAGTGATGTCCGTCTGTGCGTCTTTCCGTCCGTCTGTCCGTCCGTCCGTATGAACAAACAGATCTCAGAGATGGTAGAGAGATAGAGGTTTGACATGTATGGGACAAATTCTTCTTATACTTGCAGGCAGATCAAGATTATTTTTAATTTTAGCCACGCCCCCTCCCGCCCCCGAAATTTTGAAAAAACGTCATATCTCCCACAGTTTGTAGATAGATGATTCGTACATTCTAGAGATAGTTAGTCATTAGCAATATGTATCGATTTGCCGAAGAAATAATAAAGATCAGATGAGCGGTTCTCAATTTATGAGAATAAAGGTGTAAAAAAGCCCCCTCCCCCCGCATTCACAACCAACACCGCATTGCATTCATAAAAGAGAGAGAGAGAGATAAAAAAAACTTAGAGATGAGCACAGCGGCAGCGCTGCATTCATACAACGGGTTGAGTATATTTTGGGTTTGAATAAATTATTATTTTTTTTAAAAATTAACCACCATTTCAGTAAGGAATATTCCAAATTCTTTGTAAAATGTTAAGTCTCTAGTTAAAGCTGCTAAACCACTTGGGCTGAGGGCCGATTTGTCAGTCAGTCTGTCGGATGTACTTTTTCCAAGGGTATATAAATTTCCTTTGACCAACACGTTTCCAATTTTTTTACACCCTGTACCCATAGGGTACACTACAGTTCTCTCACTTGCTTATGTTAGGATTTTCTCATCGGCTGATTGCTCTGTGCTCAGGAAGAGACTTTTTGACATTCCAATCTAGATCCACAGTGTGTTTATTTAACTATATCCTAGACCTTTTTGACGATTTTCATTGTGAGAAAGTCGGTAAGGTCGGATTGTAAAATACTCTGTACACTTCGATCCCGAAATTCTTGTCGTTTATTTAAGCTCGACATTGGCATATTTCAGAAACGCTTAGGATTGATTAGGATACAATCCAGAAGGTACGCTATAGATTTAAATATCGTTATTCGTACTTGATTACAAATCAAAATAGGCTTGGTGCAAGAATATTCGAGTTTATACCAAACTTGTTGTTTAAACACTATTCCATCCGAAAAGGATTGTTGATAAATTAAAAGTGACTGACTTAAGCACAAAATTCAAACTCGTTTTGATCCCAAAAAAAATTTATGCAAGAACACCTTTAGGATTTTGAAAATTTTTGTACATCACAAAAATTTTTACACCTTTCTCATGTCAAAAGTGCTATAACTGGTAAGGAATTCTAAGGCAGCATAAGTGCAAAAACCGACTTCTAAAAAACCTTTGCAAAGTTGACAGAAGAATTTGTATATGTGTGTACACCCATCTAGTCTTAAGCTAAGGTCTTACAAGCAAATAATTTGCCCAAATGTTAATGAAAATTTGGCTAAATAGCTGATTTTGCAGGACTTAGAACTAAAGCTATGGTTCCATGCGCTAATGTTTTTTTTTTATTAAATGTGACCGTATTTCCCAATTTGACCTAAATATTATTTGCTGTGAGAAAAAGATTTTCTGTTCTGTCCAACTTGCTTCCCTGTTTCCAAAATTCTTTTATCCTTTAATCTCGATGCAGGATTATGTGATTTTCAAGTAGAATCCGTACTTGAAATTAGCTCTTTGACTTGATAGATTGATACACGAATTTTGGGATTGTACCAATCGTTTCGTAGTCGCTTCGAGCTCTTTTCGTACTTGAAATTTGCGGAAAGCGGACTATTCTTATTGATCTTGATTTAAGCTTCCCATTCTTTTTAACTAACTATATTTTGTTAACCAGTTGCCTTCCATCTCTCTGCTCCATTCCAGAATGACTATTTACTGCCATGAGGCGGCCTCCAGATTTATATACATTTTATCCCGAGGACAACGTTTTCGATCTTATATAGTGCCAGAGGATTTAGTGCCCATGGTTCAGGATGTGGTCGATACACATCCTGGCTTGGCCTTTCTCAAGGAAGCCACCGAATTTCATTCCAGATACGTGCACACAGTCATCGCGCGCATTTTCTATTCGGTGAATCGCAGTTGGAGCGGCAAGATTACCATGTCAGAGCTGAAACGTTCCGATTTGCTGGAGGTAAGTAAAGTCACTTTACTTTAGATCCTCTTCCTAACAACATTTTACCCATAGATGATCAGCCTTTTGGAGGAGGAGGAGGACATCAATCAAATTATGGCCTTCTTTAGCTATGAACATTTCTATGTGATCTATTGTAAATTCTGGGAACTGGACAAGGATCATGATCTGCTCATCAGTCAGGAGGACTTGGCCCGGCATAGTGATCACGCCTTGTCCTCACGAATTGTGGAGCGCATCTTCTCGGGCTGTGTGACACGTAGCGATAATAAGAAGGCACCCGAAGATGAGGCGAAAATGTCCTACACAGATTTCGTTTGGTTCATACTCTCCGAGGAGGATAAGCGCACACCAACGGCCATTGAGTATTGGTTCCGTTGCATGGACATTGACGGTGATGGCACCATCTCCATGTACGAGCTGGAATATTTCTATGAGGAGCAACAGCAGCGCATGGAAGGCATAGGCATTGAGTGTCTGCCCTTTGAGGATTGCCTGTGTCAGGTGAGTGATTGGTCCCGGCGAGGGATAAACCCGGC
Organism: Lordiphosa stackelbergi; assembly: GCA_018904235.1. NCBI lineage: Eukaryota > Metazoa > Arthropoda > Insecta > Diptera > Drosophilidae > Lordiphosa > Lordiphosa stackelbergi. The sequence continues at coordinate 23,336 of JAEIFU010001753.1, read as the reverse complement.
TTGACTTTCAATTGGATTATCAATCAGATGCTGGACATGATTAAGCCCGCGAATAGGGATTTCATTTCGCTGGGTGATCTGAAACGTTGCAAAATGACGCATGTGTTCTTCGATACCTTTTTCAATCTGGAGAAATATCTGGATCATGAGCAGCGTGATCCGTTTGCCTCCCAAAGAGATGAATATGTAAGTAGCCAACTGAAATAGTTGCTTTTATTTGTGACTTGAGGGGAATTCGCTTCTTTCAGACATCCGACTGGGACCGATTTGCGGCGCAGGAATACGAGTTACTCATCTCCGAGGAGAACGATTAAAATTTATTTACAAAAACCAATTTTTATACAAATTTATACAATACAAAATGAAAGGAAAACAACAACAAAAACAAAACAAAAATACTTTAGTTCATTATGTGCAATAAATTCGAATTATTTATTTATGAGTTTTTACAGATTTAGTTGAATTTTGATTAATTAATAAAATTTAATTATTATAATAATTGTTAAGAAAATTTGTTTTATTTGTTTAAAGAATTTGTAGCTTCAGTTGAGCATTAACTTTAACACACATTATTATTGTTAACATTAACATTTGAACACCAAATATTTGTCCGCTCAAGCTAACTTTGACAATTTGACGTTACATTTGTACGCAAATTTGCTGGTTAAAATTGACACAGCTGGCGTCCACATTGGTATATTTTAATGATTTTTTTTTGCCAAATGCAGTATGTTGGAAGTACTTTCATTCCGAATTTATGTTTTTGAAATAAAGTTATGCTTGTTTAAAGTTCCGTTGCAGACGTTACAAAAAATGGAAGTCGACCTTGAGGCCTATGTGCATTTCCACATTTTTAAGCGAATTCTGCATAATAAACAAAAAAAAGTCAAAATACCGAAGTTATGCGCGTATTTCTGAGTACACATCGACAATCTAGTATTTTTTTTAGTATGCTAACATACGTACACTGTGCGACAAATTTCAACTTTTTTCAAAACTACCAAGCTACACTATGCGGAACGATAGTGCTACCCGAGCTGAGTAAGTCCCTATACTATACTACTATATTGGTAGCACTTTATTTGTTATGGACCCTCAAAGTTTTTGAAATTGGTTGCGACGACAAAAAAAAGGTGTCATTAGATTTGGGCAAACAGCTCATTCTGTTTTAGTGATAGCTGCAGTTTAGTTTTAGATCAGCAGTCAAAAATCCATTATAAACGCCTGTTTTCACCTCATTATATTAAATTTTTTTTTGAGTATTTATTATTTTTTGGGCATCAATAAGATATGATATACATAGATGGCAATCGTAGACGAGAAAATGATACAACAAACGATCAAAAATGTCCCAAAAATTTCAAAATTGTGTAGTAAAACACAAAATCAAGTGGTCCAAAATATCCGAAAATACCATAGCTAGCAAATAAGTCTCAACACTTTTTTCCATGCGTTCAGTCTCACATAAAAACAGAAACAATCAAAGCACATACGCTCTCTCACTGAGCCGAACACTTTTCTGCCCCGCTCTTGTGTTTTCTGTTTCGTCAGTTCGCTTGAGCAAAACAAACGAGTCTGTCCCCCAATGACAACTGAGAGAGACACTTTTGAGCGAGTGCTCAGGAAACAACTGTCTGCAAATGAGCAGAACACTTAAAGTTTCAGAAAAAAGTGTTAATTTTTTTTTTTTTTGCGGTGGGATCGTGGATGTGCAATGTTTATATACATACATATAATATTTTATATATTATATGAAGCAAATATACATATTATATATACATATATAAACAAATAACGATGATATTTTAGGCGTTAAAGGCCTGATTCCAGATGACATAAAAATCAATTTTTATGTTAATTTTATGTTATATATTATATAAGAACATTATATTTAAACTAATCATGTCGAAAATTTACCACACCAATTTTGACAAAGTGGGTGGATTTTTGTCTTTAACAGGCTATAACTTTGCCAAAAATGCTGAAAATCAAAAATTAAATATGTTGGCTATATGCTTAAGGCCTGATTCCAAGAACGCGCTGGCCTGACATAAAAATTTATTTCGGCACATTGCTTCATTCATATAAGACTGGCAAATAGTCATAGGCTCATATTTGTGCCTAGTGTGGCCTCCATAAATCCTAGAGTGCCAAAAAATCACCTTTTTCGTTTTTCCGCCATATCTTGAAACAAGAGCTGATAGGACAAAACCCATGATACAGTTTTGTTCAGTGCAATCAATATTAACATAATCAGATAAAAATAGACCTGCACCAGAAACATTGTTGGGCTGTGTAATAAACAATGACAACAAAAAAGTGAATTTTTTTTTAAAATACACACTTTTGGGGCCGTTTTAGAAGATGTTCAGATTGTAAAACTTGTCAGAAGAGTTGTTTTGTATCTCAAAAACTGCACTTTTTTTAAAGAAAGTATGAAATTTTTATTTTTTAAAAGTTATACACGAAAAAGTAAAAAAATACGTTTTTAATTTTTTAAAAACCTTCGTAAGAAAATTTATTCTGCGGACTGTCAGCAACAACTTTGCCAAAGGCAGTTTGCAGCTATCACTTGAATGAGCTGTTTGCCCTAAACTAATGACATGTGAATGAAAGTTTGTGAATGCGAGGTCTGTTCACAAAGTTCAAAGTAGGCTCTTCCAAAAAAAGATGTGTCGATGGTGCCCACGTTTCTGGGAGTTACAATTATCAGAAAGCAAAACACAAGATGGGAAGTTGGTTAGTATGAATGCCTTTATCGTCCGTAGCAGAATTGTGAAAATAAAATTGAATTTGAAAAAAAGCTAACTGCTGTACCGAAGTTTTGATACACTTGAAAGAACGGTTAGCGGCTTCGGCCAAACTTCGCAGATCAGCTTAAAAACATGACATATTAGCCATGTCTGTGCCTTTCAAAAAAACAGCTACAAAACCCATTTTCTGATCGAACACTTTGACCATTTTTTTCCGACAGTCCATTGTAGCAAAAAAATAGTCGGTAGAAACAGACAGACGGACAGACGGACGGACAAAGCTTAATCGACTCGCTCGTCTTTCTGCTCAGATATTGAGGTAGGAAACGGGCAAATATAATACACTTCAGCCTTTCAAAAAAAAATCGATTTTTGACCATTTTTTGGTACGGTAGCCACGTTAATTCTGCGTCTATAAAGCCCTACATCTTTATCGGTTAGGTAGAACTTGAGAAAACGTGGGCACCATTTTGAAAAACGAGGTTTTGAGAAAAACGCGTTCAAAGTTTGAAGTAATGTGAAAAATACTTGTATTTGTGAATACATTGGTCGACCAAAAGGCTATATCTTCTAAAGTATTTAGAATTTTGAATAATCCTTTTGGGATAATATTTTTGAATATCTAAGCTAAAAAATTAAGAAATAAAACAAAAATTTGAAAAACAAATTTTCGAGACCAGAAGATTAACATAAGTGCCCCTAAAAGTAAACTCAGTTTTGATTGGCGCCTGATTCAAATAATCTTTTTAAATACTTAAAAATGCAAATAATTATAAACTTCCATAATTTACAATTTTTGGGCATATTATTTAAACACACTTTTTGTTACTTTAAGGTTATGTTTTTCGGACTCTGACAACCTAGAGCAATTTAAAGCCCAGATTCAGATTGAACAGGCAAAAATCTATTATAAACACGTGTTTTCACGTCATAATATTAAACATTTTTTTGAGTATTTATGATTTTCGGTCAACAGTAAGATATGATAGATGGCAATCTTAGACGAGTAAATGAATGGACAAACGGTCCAAAAGTCCCAAAAATTTCAAAATTTTGTAGTAAAACTGTATACGGACAAATTTATGGGTCAAGTTCAAGGTATCGAAAATATTTGAAAATACTAGACTTAATAGTTGCCAATTAAAGACGGGTAAATAGGAGGTGTCCGTCGATTGGTTCAAAGAAATTTTGCAATATTTCTATGAGTTTAGATTGACATAAAGACGTTTAAAAAGAAGGTGTAGATCAGACAGACCAAAAATCGCGAAATTCGAAAAAATGTTTTATTGAGTTTAGTTGACAATTGTCAAGAAAGGTTCACTTTTAAGTTTTGTGCTTAAAATTCTAGAGCGTAGCAACGCAGGCCAGGTAACTGCTAGTATACTACATAAATAAAAAGTTTTGATTATAATCTTTTCAAGCAATTATAATTAAAAGTTTATAATTCTTATTACAAAATAAGAAGTAATGTTAAGACTATCGAATTTTTGATTTTGAAGCGAGATCAATATTAATTAATTTGCCATTACGACGAAAAACTAACAAATTGTTAAAGGAAAGCTGGGTTCATTTTGTACATCGTAACTCCTAAAAATCAGAGATTACAACCGTAACCGAAACTGTAACCCTGAATAGATATTAACAGTTCAAAATTTGTAAACGAAAGCTTAACCATAACTCAGATAAGATAAATTTTTAGTTTGGTACGATATTTCATATGGATAGAAAAAATTTTGTACAGCTTTGAAATCTGAATACGTTTGAAAAGGCAACTTATTTGTATGAAATTGTTTCTATTCATGTGAAATATTGTACCAAAATAAAAATGTATCTTATCTGAGTATATGTGATAGGAATTGGTAAGAGCTGTGATATCTCCGAAATGATTAAAGGATTCGGGCGAATGTTTTTGTCATCATGAGGGCATAATGAAGGTAAATGGAGTTTTGAAGTTAAAAGCCGGAAAACACTGTTGGCTTTTGGAAGCGAATACATTTACCAATTCCCAAAACGGAAACAGGCCTGAATGACAGTGTTTTAGTTCGAGCCTTGGTTCATCGATTCGCAGATCGTCGATACAGTTTTTCGTAAAATAATAAGACATTATTTGTTGAGAAGGATTTGTTTGTACAACATGGCTTATGCAATATTTCCTTCTCAAATATGCCGAGTTTGAATATTATTTTGAAACGACCATGATCCGATTCTCATATGATGATTCTATTTAACCGGTTCTATACCGGTTCTGATCCATTAATATATCCAACTCCATATTCCAACCTACAGACCAGAGTTCAAGTTCATATCTTCAATGACTTCTGAGATACGGTTCTGAGCCTCTTTAGCTGGTTCGATAGTCCCACGGTAGAGATACCACCAAATCAAACACAACGTTTAAAAGCCGGAGTTTTGGAAAGAGAAATTAGATATTCAACAGCTGTGGAAAATAAGCTAAATTGGCAATCGCGCGCGAGTCAGGGAACACTCATAACCTTGCGGGAGAAGCCCCCCCCCCTCTAAAGGCGAAAGCAAATAATTAGCAGATCAGAAACATTGAACTTTACAAGAACTAGGCTCAATTCAGGAGAATACCAGTGAGGAAGAAGAAAAAAAGGCGAAAAAGAGAAAAAAGAAGAAGAAAAAGAAAGAGAGGGAAGGAGAGAGGGAAGAAAACAAAAGAAAGAAGAGCATCATATAAGGTGTATCGATTCTACAAAAAATCTGGCTCCATAGAAACGTTCACTTGACTTCGGATATTGCCTATTACTTATTTTTTGCTTACAAAAACTTACAAATGTTTGGGTGAGGTGGGGAGGGCAAATACAAAAAAAAAAACTTACAACCATAAGGAGAGGAGACACAAGGACGCCAACGAAAAGGAAAAGTAAAAAGAAAATCCACACGCCTCAAAACAGGTTCATGACTAAAGGTGAAAAAGATTACTCATGTGAACATTTAGAGCTTCAAATTCCTTCTCCAATTTCGTCTCGTTGGGCGACGAAGAAGACTAATCTCTTTGTTAAAATGAAAATGGTCTGTAAGTTAGTTTTAAGTAATTTGAAATAAAATTCATAAAAAATTTTTTAAAAAAAAGGCAACGAAGGAGCAAAAGGGGCAAAAAAGAGAGAGAGATTTTGGGAAAACTATCAGTTGTAAAATAGTAACGAGCTAGTTAAATAAATTATAACGTTGCACATCAAAATAGCGATTGCCCGCCGAGAAGAACGCTCGTGGTTGGGCGATTCGCGGGGGGAAGTCAGTAAAAGAGAGGTCTATCGTCAAATCGATGCAGCAATCCTACAAATATCGGTATAAAGATGATTCTTTAAATCCCAACATCAAACTGCATTTTGTTATATTTTTCAAAAATCTTTTTTTTTATTAAATTTTTTGAAAATTTGTTTAGACAACTTAACACTGAGTTAAAAATAGAATTAGCTTTTCTTCTTTCTTCGTTATCAACAGAATAAAAGCTACCAGAACTCAATTTTAAACATTAAACTATGCAATTTAATTTGCCTATATGATAGATCGTGTATGTATATATCTGTATATATAATAATTGGTGTATGCAAAAAGTGGGTCGCCAACAACAGGAGGACAACATTTCCAATATGGTTTTGTAAAAAATCTTTTTTTATTCGCTTCTAATTGTGTTAAATTTTTGCAAATTTCATCGGGCTCAACATATTGCGCGCTGTTCGTCGTCTAAGAATCAATCACAGTTGCATAATGGTCGGGGCAGGGCGGGGAGGGGAGGGCGACTATGACGAACCAACCAAAGTATCATTTACAATAGACTATAAAAATAGGCAACAATATTTTAAAAGGGCAGAAAAGGAAAATGGATAAATTCTGTGTGTTTGAGGGAAGCAAGCAGAACCAAAGGCTAAGCAAGGGAAGGGGAAATGGAGAAATGGTACTTTTCATTTTAGTTGGCGGCGCATTTGTTGTCTGTTTTTGTGGTTTACTGTTTAAGCCGTACTTTCTCACTATCCTCAAAGTTCTTATCATTATCATTTGTGTTCTCCGAGTCGGCAGAGTCGGAGCTGCTGCTGGCCGTGGCATCGTCACTTTGACGGCTATAAACTGGCGTGGAGTTGCCCTTCACATAATCGGCGGTGATATGAACCCCACGAATATCCGAGCCGGGCACTATAAACATGGGATCCAGCAACAGTTGCTCCTGTGAATAAAGACAATATGCTTAAATGGAACAGCTAATCTTTTATAGCAACCGATTTACCATTATAGAGCGCAAGCCACGTGCACCCGTATGCCTTTCCATGGCCAAGGTGGCTATCGATTTGACAGCATCTTCGGTAAATGATAAATCCACTTCATCCAGACCCAGCAGGGCCTTGTACTGTGGCACCAAAGCGTTGCGTGGCTCGGTAAGAATACGCACCAGCATATTGACGTTTAAACTATGGAAGGGCACAATGACCGGAAAGCGTCCAACGAATTCCTAAGGATTTTTTGTGGGATTATTTGTGTCTCAAAGGAAGAAAGAGAAAGTAGACTCACGGGAATCATGCCAAACTCCACGAGATCACGTGCCTGTACTTTGGTTAGACATTTATCACGCTCCTCCTGATCATTGTCCATAGGACTGGCCGCTGATTGGGCAGCTCGTCGTCCCGAACCACTGGTCGAGGGCATGCCAAAGCCCAAATACTATAAACACAAAATCAGAATTCAGTTGAATTTTATAAAGTAAACAGGATTCTCACCTTCTCATTGAGTCGCCTGCCTATGAGACGATCCAGTCCCGTATACGCTCCCGAGGCCACAAACAATATATTCGTGGTATCCACCTGTACGGTCTCTCCTCTCAGCTTTCTGGGGGAATTCCTTTCGGGCACATTTACCACCGTTCCCTCGAGCATCTTGAGCATGCCCTGCTGCACACCCTCGCCGCCCACATCGCGCAACTGATGTATACCCGGCACTGCACCAATCTTATCCACCTCATCTAGGAACACAATGCCCGTTTGGGCACGCTCTACATTGTAATTGGCATCCTGCAGCAGTTTCGAGATCACACTCTCAATATCCTCACCCACATAGCCGGCCTGGGTCAGTGTGGTGCAATCACAGATGGCAAAGGGCACATCCAGGCAACGGGCTATGGTCTGGGCAATGAGGGTTTTACCCGAACCCGTCGGACCCAGCATTATGATATTGCTTTTCTCCAGTTTCACCTCATTGGATTGTCTGTCCAGAATTTCGGAACCAGCTCGATGATCAGCAGAGGTCCCACCACCGCCGCCGCCCCGTCCGCCGCCACCACTACCCAGTCCGCCGGAACCCAAGCCCATTTGAGCCGGTGCTTTGGGTGGCAATTCACTGCCCGGTGTACTGTTCAGTGTATGACCTATGCCTGTGATATGCAACAAATCAGGTCGGGGTATACCATCCAATCCTCCAGAGCCACCGCCTCCAGCACCTCCACCCTGCTGCTGCTGCTGCAGCTGGGGTAGATTATGATGGATACGTTTGTAATGATTGTACACAGCCACGGCAAGCACTTTTTTGGCAAAGTCCTGGCCCACCACATGCTTATCCAGATACTCCATGATCTTTTGCGGCGGTGGCGGCGGTTTGCGTTGATTCTTGGGCTCTTCCTTTAGACGCTGTTTGGTCTCCACCTCGGATAGGACCACAAAGAAATAATTGCACTTGGCGCACTTCACAAATCTGGTGGAGCTCACAAAAGTCTCCACCTGAGTGCAGGCACTGCCACATTTGGGACAAGAGAGAAACTTATCACCACCTCCTGCACCGCTACCACCACCACCGCCACCAGCAACTGTTGAATCACCGCCGCTGGCTGTGCTGGCTCCAGTTGATGAACCAGATCCCGGTGTCTTGCCGCCCCCTGCACCAGCTGAATCTCCGCTTGAGTCCTCCGTCGTTGTGGTGGTGGTGCCATTGGTGATGTCAATGTAGGCTGGTATGGACAGGGCGGGCTCCAGCATAATATGTCTGCTGGCGGTGCAATGCGGTGTGGCCAAATGAAAACGTCTCAGGCCAACGGGTCCACCCATTCTGGTGCTCAGTATGACACATTTTGCGCTGTGCTGTTTATGATTGACATTGGTGCCTGGTGACAAGAGAAAAACCCATAAACAAATTAGTATATTTTGGAAATGTGCTACATGTGGAAGCTGCAGGGAAATACCAAAGCGAATTATATTCTTTTAGAAAATGGCAAAGGGATACAAGGTCAGAACTATCAAAGGAAATCATCAAATGGACAGAAACATAGTTGAGTTCTGGAAGTTGCTACCACCCTAGCTGAGACAAAATTAAACCTAGTTTGATGAAAGTAACCCTGAAGAATTACTTTAAGGGTGCGTTCCTTGGGACGATTGGTTCCGATTTTCACTTTCGACAAAAATGGTTCAATAATTTTTTAATTTATATTTTTTTTTCAGAAATCACGCGTGCCATTCGGTCATCACATTTTTGTTAAGGATGGTTTGACAAATCATTTTCCAACCAATTTCCAACCGAATTCCAATTCATAGGTGACACAGAAATTTCTGCTGGTTGGCTTCAAACCTCCCGTGTTTGGTTAGAAGATTTAGCAAAGCTCTTTTCGCACTAGCGCCCTGTGTGGATGGTGGCGCCATCTACTTGAAAGACAGCGGATTAAGGGCTGCAAGTTATACCTCATGTTTGGCGGCAACAAATTTTTAAATTTTGCATTTTATTTATGGAGAATATGACTTAAATTTGAATTATGATTTAAAAATGCATCATAAAACATATAACACAATCAAAACATTGTAAATTAACCCATGACTAACAAGGGGAAATTTTTTGCCGAGAGATTCAGCCCTGTTTTTAGAGATGGAACTTCAATTGGACCATCTCTAAAATTAAATCGCGATTTCGGTACAGAGTATAAAAATTAAATCGCGATTTCTAAGAAAACGGCCATTTTGAGATTTTTCAAAAAATTAGGAGTAATCCTCTTGATAATCTTAGTTCTCTAAAAAAGGTTTCATGATGGGACAGCCATAACTTTCCGCGAAACTCACTTCCAAAGAACCAAATTTTACTGAAATCATAGTAGGTTATAAATTAAAATTATAATTGAGTGCGTGAGTACGTATATGAACTCAGTGAATTCAGTCTGCACTAAAAAATAATGGATTTTACATCTCGATGCTGCAATAACCTGAAGGAGGCTTATCACAGAAAAACTTGCCCCGTACGCAGAACGACAGAAAATTCCTTTCGTTACAGTACTTCATATAATTAGAAACACCTTGGCTTTGCTTTGATGCTCATGAGCTGTTAGAAAGTGTTTCTTGTGATGAAAGCAATTTTCTGTCGTTCTGCGTACTAGGCTTTATAGGAAAATTTCCAAGTTTGGCAGGGACAAAAATCTGCGATTCCTGTAGAAAAAAAATAACGAAAATGGCGCCGATCGATCTTCAGCCGTTCTTTCCAAATGAATTGACAAATACTGCTGATTCACATAACATTGATACTGCATCGTGCTCCAGTGACACCGAATGTGAATCATCCGATTACCTTTATTCATCAAAGAGGCGAAAAACCGACAATGACTTTTATGCTGAAGCAGGTCGTCAAATGCTATCTCAACTAAAGGAGAAGTTCCATTCACCAGACGTGACAATATCAGAGCAAATTCGCATTTTAACCATTGTTCCTAAAAGTTGGAGTGTGAACGCCACAGCTGAATTTTTTGGTACATCTCGCCGAAAATCACAGCGTGCCAAGAATTTGGTTTCTGAAAGAGGAATATTGACATCGTCTAATCCGAAGCACGGCAAAAAATTGGAACAAAATTTGTCTAACCTCATATCAGAGTTTTATGAGAATGATGCAAACAGTAGAGAGTTGGCTGGGAAAAAGGATTACGTGTCGGTGAAACAACCAGATGGTTCGCGAAAACAAATTCAAAAAAGGTTTGTCTACTGCAATCTAAAAGAACTTTATCAGTCGTTTGAAACAAAGCATCCTGATTTCAAGGTCAGTTTTTCATCATTCGCAAAATTACGGCCAAAGCATTGCATTCTCGCTGGAGCGAGTGGAACTCACACAGTATGTGTTTGCGTTCACCATGAAAATGTGAGACTGATGATAGAGTCAGTTGACTTCAAAAAACTCACAAAAAAGAGTAATCATCATTTATCAAAAGCAAAGGATTTAATAAATTTGACAATTTGCGTTAATCCTCGCCCCACATGTTATCTTAATGAATGGCAGAAATGTCCCGTCGTTAAACCACTTGCGGACCACCATTACGAAATTTTTGATGAAAACGAAGTTGATCAAATTGAATTCTATAACTCGACGGAAATCGACAGAGCGAAAATAAAATTCAATGTGATATCGACCGAAGAATTTATTGATGAGCTAACAGAAAGAATCATTAAACTCAAAACCCATTCTTTTATGGCCCAAAATCAGTCAGACTTTATGGAAAATTGCAAAAAAAATCTCAATGAAGGCGAGTTTATAGTACAATGCGACTTTGCTGAGAATTATGCGTTTGTCGCCCAAAACGCGATACAGTCTTTCCACTGGAACAACGACCAATGCACTCTGCTTACTGTGGTGTACTACTACAGGAAACAAACAGAGTTACTTCATGGGTCCATCGTAATATTATCGGATGATTTGCAGCACAATACAACTGCATTTTATTGTTTCCAAAGGAAAATTGTGCAGTTCATAAAAGAAAAGTTCGCTCCCACCAAAATAATTTATTTCAGCTCAACATTTCAAGAAACGGTATAATTTCCGGGAGTGGCACTTTTTTGGAACGGCGCATGGAGAGGGCGCTTGTGATGGCATTAGAGGAGCATTAAAAAGACAGGCAGCACGGGCTAGTCTTCAAGCCGTAAACACAGCTGACCAAATTTTGCCTCCGGAGGCGTTATTCGATTGGGCCAAAAAGAATATGGAGAAAACTGAGATATTTTTGGCTTTAAGGCTGAAATAATGAAAGTGGTAGAGGAGTTAACTGTGCGCTTCAACCATGCGAAAACGGTACCAGGTACTCACAAATACCACAGCGTCATTCCCATTGACAATGACCATCTCATGTTTAAGAAATATTCCTACGCTGATAACTTCGATGTGTTTCCAAAAAGAAAGAATATGCCAAATAAAAATGCTTAATTTTATATTACTATTGTTTACAGCCTACTATGGTTTCAGTAAAACTTTATTCTTTGGAAGTGAGTTTCGCGGAAAGTTATGGCTGTCCCATTATAAAACATTTTTTAGAGAACTAAGAATATCAAGAGGATTACTCCTAATTTTTTTAAAAATCTCAAAATGGCCGTTTTTTAAAAAATCGCAATTTAATTTTTTTCTTTAGTTTCGGTGGTTTTTTCCACCATCGCAAATATTTTTATAACAAAGTAAAGGAAACATAATCGGGGGTGCCACCGAAATCGCTGGAGATTTTGCCGACGTTTGGTTTGTAAATCTCTCGAAAAATTCGTTGGTGCCACAGAACTTCTAGATTTCATTTTTTAATTAGAAAATCTAGTTGAGTTGCATTTTTAAATAATAATTCAATTTTAAGTCGCATTCTCCACCAATATAATGCAAAATTTAGAAATTTGTTGGCGCCAAACATGAGGTATTAGTTTCCATCCCTTAATTCGCAAACTGTCACGTAGAGGGCGCCACTTCGACAAAAGGCGCTAGTGAGAAAAGAGCTTTGCAAAATCTCCTAACAAAACATAAAACAAAGATTGGTTTAAAACCAAACAAAAGAAATTTCTGTGGCACCTAAAAATTGTAATTCGGTTGGAATTTGGTTGGAAGAGGTTTCTGTGGCACCTCCGAATATTTTTTGAAAGTTTTTTTATTTTTAGACCCATCAAATATTTAGCAATAAGCAACTTTAACAAAAAAAACGCAAGTAACGAAGTGTTGCGGTCGAGTGCCCCGACAGCAAAATACCCTGTTCCAAGTAATGTGGTTCCTATAGCTTTGAAATCCTTTTATTTAATTTATATTAATAATCTGTAGCTCTGACAGTTTTTCGCGGTTAGAAGAAAGAGGAGGAGGAATTTGCCAAATCTGGAGCAAACTTGATCTGGGTACAGTATACACCTACATACATGCAAAAATTTGTGGCTCTACCTCTTCTAGTCTCTGAGATCAACGCGTTCATATAGAGCGAGAGTTTTCGCTGCTAAAAGATGAAGGAGGTGGAATTTTCCAAATCTGAGACCAACTCGATGTGGCTACAGTATACACCTACATATAAGGTTGTCAAAAAAGTCTTGCGGTATTTCCGCAAGCTTGTCTTTGCAAGCGCGTAGTTCTAGTTGTATTCGTCGCATCGGTTCACGCTAGAGCTTTTGGAAAGCTCTTTTCACGCGCTAACACGTGTTTGATTTATTGTTGTTTGTTTTTAGTCGTTCGTGAGTTATAGCGTCGCAAACATGGAGCAAAATAAAGAGAAAATACGGCATATTTTACAGTACTACTACGATAAAGGCAAAAATGCATCTCATGCTGCCAATAAAATTTGTGCAGTTTATGGACCCGATACAGTTTCCATTTCCACCGCACAACGATGGTTTCAACGTTTTCGTTCTGGTGCAGAGGTGATCGAAGATGCGCCACGGTCCGGAAGGCCTGTCGTCGAAAATTGCGATAAAATCGCTGAATTGATCGAAAGAGACCGGCATAGTAGCAGCCGTAGCATCGGCCAAGAGCTGGGCATGAGTCATCAAACCGTTATAAACCATTTGAAGAAGCTTGGATTCAAAAAGAAGCTCGATGTATGGGTGCCACACGACTTGACGCAAAAAAAAACATTTTTGCCCGTATGGATGCATGCGAATCGCTTCTGAATCGCAACAAAATCGACCCGTTTTTGAAGCGGATGGTGACTGGCGATGAAAAGTGGGTCACTTACGACAACGTGAAGCGCAAACGGTCGTGGTCGAAAAGCGGTGAAGCTGCCCAGACGGTGGCCAAGCCTGGATTGACGGCCAGGAAGGTTCTTCTGTGTGTTTGGTGGGATTGGCAGGGAATCATCCACTATGAGCTGCTCCCCTATGGCCAAACGCTCAATTCGGACCTGTACTGCCAACAACTGGACCGCTTGAATGCAGCACTCATGCAGAAGAGGCCATCTTTGATCAACAGAGGCCGAATTGTCTTCCATCAGGACAACGCCAGGCCACACACATCTTTGGTGACGCGCCAGAAGCTCCGGGAGCTCGGATGGGAGGTTCTTTTGCATCCACCGTATAGTCCGGATCTCGCACCAAGTGATTACCACCTATTTCTGTCCATGGCGAACGAGCTTGGTAGTCGGAAGTTGGCCACAAGAGAGTCCTGTGAAAATTGGCTCTCCGAGTTTTTTGCCAATAGGGAAGCGAGCTTCTATAAGAGGGGCATTATGAAGTTGGCATCTCGTTGGGAACTCGTCATCGAACAAAACGGCGCATATTTGACTTAAATCGCATTATTATAACCAATTTTATGAACAATTGAAAATTCAATAAAAATACCGCAAGACTTTTTTGACAACCTTATATGTCAAGATCAGCCTTAAGTTCTGCCGTCAGTTCATCATTCAGTCACATGTGTGCGCGCCCCCTTAAAATTTTTTGAGTAATTTCTAATTTAATGTTGTCCGAACTAGCGATAAAATAAAATTATTCCTGAACCCCGGCTCGAACCGGAACCTTGGTTCACCGACCTTCTGAATCCGCTCTGTGAACCTGAACCCAAAATGAATCGCGGGTTCGAACCCCGGAGTGTACCTATTCCGATTTTTAGGAGGTTTGCAGGCCTTATTTTAAGTTTGAAACAATGAATAAAACTGTTTTCTGTTACCTTAAAGTCAGAGTTCATGTTTGTACCTATTAATATGATCATGTGTGTATACACTGCTCGACAGCACTCTCCCCCAATTCACCAAATCAACTTTTTCTAAAGTATTTTGGCCCGCTGAGCACGAAAATCGATATGAAAAAAAAAATCTGTCAAATAGTTATCGAGATATTATCGATAAACGGGCTTTTCGATGTTTCAGCCGAATCAAATACGTTTACGAAGATATTGTCCGCCATATTGTATCCGCCAGTTTGTTATTCTAAATTGTGATTTCGGATTCGAGATCAGCGACCCCGAAAACCTCCGAGTACAGACTTTCAGCCAAATCAACTGCGTTTTTGAAGAAATTGTCCGCCATATTGGATCCGCCATTTTGTTTTTCTAATTTTTGACGTCGGATTCGTGATCAGCGACCCCGAAAACCCCCGATAAACAAGCTTTCAGCCAAATCAAAAATCGTTTTTCGACTTTTGGCCGTCTTTTTGGGATTTGGGACCACTGTGCGGAGCCACGTGATTTTCAAAACTGACCAATAGATGGCACCACTACTGTAACCACGGTTACTGACTTATAACTCAGTATATAAGAGGATAAAAATAGTTTCTGCTGCATCTGGAAAAGTGTGTAAAGCCTTCATCACAATTTGTCCCCCATTTTTCTTTCAGTGTCTCTGGAGTAAATAAAGCTTCCGCCTCATAACTTCAAACATAAACCTCTAAAGACAAAAAAACAAAAATTATTTGCCAACAACTGAGCTAAAACAAAAAAATATAAAACCAAGCCATGAGCTGGAAAAAAAAATCATTGCGTAAGCCAAATGGCAATAATTAAAAGTTAAGCTTGAACTTATTTTTTGGTCAACCGACATTTCAAGTTCAGTTCGAAATCAATCAAAGGGTGTGTAAGTATGTGTGTAACTTGTGCACATACATAGGTGAACCCCCATTTGGAGCTTGTTATGATTTTGCGGGTGACCGCCAAGTGGTGAATTGATATCCAAAACCCGGCGACCTTCGCTTAAATGTTTGGATCTGATGTGAGAGATATCGAGAGAGAGAGAGAGAGAGAGAGTAGCTGTTTACAGCTAGAAAAATTCTGATAAGCAAAGGTGCGAGGCGAGAGGCGGGAGGGGGAAGCTGCCCGAGTGAGTTTGCGAGTTTGTGTGTTTGTTGTTGTTATGGCTGATACGACAAATACGTGTGAGCTAATGACGCAGTTACGTATGCGATTTTTGCACAACAACAACAACTACAGCTAATGCATTAACTTACCCTTCGCCCAGACACTGTATTTGGGGGCCAGCAAGATTATACGACGCACCATGCTCATCTTTTTCACCTGGATACGGTTTCCGTCTTACTGTTCAGTCTCAGCTGGGCTGCGTCTCTCTGTCTCTGGCCTCCACCTTCCGCTGCCTGTGGTGGTGCTGGTGCTGCTGCTCTGTTATGGTTGTTGTTCCAGCTTAAGACAAATTTAGTTAGAGAATTTTCACGTCTAAGCAGCTTCTTGTATTTTCAATGATACGACGCAATTGTATTTTTTTACTTGGCTGTTGTCTTCTTTTTTTTTTTGGTGGAAAATGGGGGAATAAAATAGATTGCGCTCGGCGGGCGCCTTTTGTGTGTGTGTGTGCGTGTGTGGGAGTCGTGTGCTATCGATAAACGTGCTTAGAGATGAGAGCGTGAACAAAATTACCATTCTTGTTCTCACTCGCTCTTTTTAACAGCTGTTATTAACTTACATAAATGTAAACTGTGTATAAACACAGATTAAGCACTGCAGCCCTGGTCATTTACTGTGGTACAAACGTCAACATGAGGGCGATGAATTTGGTGGTTATTTGGTCCTAGGTTTTTTTTTTAACAGAAAATTTTGATTTCAAACGGAAAGAATTTTGTAAAACGAAATACAAAACAAGACGTGTTTTTCCAATATGCTTTTATTTTTTTTGAGTGGTTTTTCTAGGAAACTAATAACCCGGTATAATGCGTCCCCTCTTGCTGGCCTTTTTCAGTTTCTTGTTCTTCTTGTCCTTGCTGCGTTTGTCCAGATTCTCCTGGCGTTTCTTTTGCCGCTTGGCTATGTCCGAGTCCACCTTTTCTTTGCGTTCCGTCCACTTGGACTTGGCCTTGCGTTTCTCCACCTTGCGCTTTTTAATGGCCTTTTGCAGCAGTTTGGTGTCATCCTTGACCTTTTTGCCTTGCACCTTCTCGAAGGCCTTTTGCCAGGCCAAATCGGTTTGCATTTCGGACGCCTTTTCGGTTTCACCTTGTGCCTTCAATTCTGTTATTTGTTTCTTTTCATCCTTGATCTTCTTAAGCAATTCCTTAGGATTTTTGTGTGACTTTTTGACTTTGCCACCCGGATTGGCCGCAAAGTCTACTTTGGAGTAAACAATTTTAGCCTCCTCATTGAACACCGGCTGCATTTTGACGGGCTTTATTGGATGCTTGGTGTCCTCCTTGTCGGCTTCAACCTTAATCATTCCATTCTTCAATTTTGTATGCTTAATATTCTCATTTTTTATGTTTTTCGCCGAGGACAGCAACAGTTTTTGCACACCTTTGCTTTGTTTCATTTTCTTGGCCTCTCGTCGCTTCTGTTGCCGCTCGGTTGTGGGTCGTTTCTTCTGTCTCAGTTTGTTCTTAATGGAGGCTATGCGCTCATCAACATCCTCATCTTGTGACTTCTTTGATTTTTGTTTCTGTCGGTTATCTTCCTCATTATCGGACAGCAAATACTCTTCATAGGTCTGCTCATCTATTACGAAAGCAAATTTATTATTTATTTTTTTATATTTAGTTCTATTTACCTTCTTGTTGGGAGTATGGCACATTGTGGCGGGTCAACAGGTCCAACACACGCTGCTGGAATTGTTTGGCTTGTGTCAGCAAATCTGGCTGGATTTTGGTTTCATTTGGTGCCACCTCGCCATGCTCTCGATCGTATTCTTCTCGTAACCGTTTGTTTATTTCCACTTGGTTCATTTTTAAATTTAATATAACAAATATTATTGCAAGCGCTGCATACACGTGTGAGGCAGGCAGGGCTGCAAAACTATCGATCAAGGTCTATCGATTTTAGAGCTGACATATACTAGTCTTGGCTATTTAGCTATTTTTCGGCTAAATGGTATGTTAAAAATATTTAACTGAAATTTCTTCTCATATAGGGTAAAGGTTAATTAAGCTTCATTTTTGTAATTTAAAATTGCGAATTAGTTGTCACCAACCTATACATCAAATATAAAGTTCAAAGCTTACATATTTTCTGAGAAACGACTTCGAATTGCTTTTAACCCTTCCCATCATCCCATTCAAAAGGGCACAGACGTTGGGACAGAACATTTTGTACTTATTCATTTCCGACCCTATAAACTATATATATTCTTGATCAGGGTGACGAGCTGAGTCGATTGAGCTTTGTCCGTCTGTCTGTCCGTCTGTCCGTCTGTCTGTCTGTTTCTACGCAAACTAGTCTCTCAGTTTTAAAGCTATCGAGCTGAAACTTTGCACAGAGTCTTCTTTTTACTGCACACTGCTAATATGTCGGAACCGACCGGATGACTATATCTTATAGCTGCCAAAGGAACTATCGGTCGAAAAGTGGGTTTTATTTAGAAAAATAGTTTGTTTTAATGCTGGAATTCTTAAACTTTGATGTATCTAAACATTTGCAAGGGTATAAAAACTTCGGCAAAGACGAAGTTAGTTTGGCCTTGTCGTTTTTTTTATGAAATAACGCAAACTTTGTCTTTGTCGGAGACATCAACTGCGTTCTTCATTAAATCAGCAATAAAATCCAGCGTTCCAGGCTGAACGTCCAACTTCTGCAACCACTCCCGCCAATGTCCGCTCGCTAGGCAAATGAAATCCCGGTAATTGTTTACTATAAGGTAGCTTTCTCCAAAAATTCTGGAATTATTTTTCCTCGATGGACCGCGAATTATAATGAATTTACATGCAGAAAATAATTGACGGTCGACCATGGTTCTTTTTTTCATTGAATTTCAAAGTTTTGCATTTTTCCCTATACAAATAAAGGGTGATTTTTTAAGAGCTAAAAAAAAAAAAAGCATAAAATTCAGAAAAATGCATGAAATCTTTATTTGAATCGATAGTACGGTCCATATTATTTAATGTTTGAAGATTATTTCATGCAAATGTGACTGCGCCTCAAATGGTCCATCCGTTTAGCCCAATTTTGGCATACTCTTTCCAACATTTCGGCCGGTATCTCACGAATAAATGCTTCAATGTTGTCTTCCAATGCGTCAATTAAAGCGGGCTTGTCTGTATAGACATGAGCTTTAACATAGCCCCACAAAAAATAGTCTAAAGGCGTTAAATCGCACGATCTAGGCGGCCAATTGACCGGTCCCGAACGTGAAATAAAATGTTCACCGAACTCGCCTCTCAATAAGTCCATTGTTGCGAGGTGCTGTGTGGCATGTGGCACCGTCTTGTAGCTGCAAACCACAGCTCTTGCATTTTGGGCAAAAAAAGTTGGATACACCAGTAGCGCTCACCATTCACAGTTACGTTACGATTCGCATCATCTTTGAAGAAGTACGGTCCAATGGTGCCACCAGCCCATAAACCGCACCAAACTGTGACTTTTTCTGGATGCATTGGTAGCTCTTGCAATGCTTCTGGCTGATATTCACTCCAAAATCGACAATTCTGCTTATTTACATACCCATTGAGCCAAAAATGAGCTTCGTCGCTGAACACAATTTTTCGGTAAAAAAGTGGATCTTCGGCCAACTTTCCAAGAGCCCATTCACGTCGTTCGGCTTCAATTCTTGCACCAGCTGTATTTTGAAAGGCTTCACACCTAAATCCTTCCGCAAAATTTTCCACGTTGTTGAGTAACAGAGGCCCAATTGCTGCGAACGGCGACGAATCGATAATTGATGGTCATCATTAACACTGTCCGATACAGCTGCGATATTTTCTTCAGTTCGCACTCTACGTAAGCGTGTTGGTGGTTTAATGTCCAACAATGTAAATTTGGTGCGAAATTTAGTCACAATAGCCCGAATAACCGCTTCAGTGGGTCGATTAAACTGACCATAAAATGGAAGAAGAGCGCGAAGAACTTTCTTAACAGAGCACGCATTTTGATAATAAAATTCAATAATTTGCAAGCGTTGTTCGTTTGTAAGACGATTCATGGTTAAATTATAGACCAAACTGAAGATGTTTGACAGTGAAACAAAACACGAAACGTGCGTGAGCTGTTTAAACCAGTGTTGAAAAAAATAAATTAATTACATCAAATTGGTAAGCAAAAGCAACACGTTCATAAATTGGAATCCCCAAAACGTTATTCGCTGACATCACAATCAAACCTGAGTCAAAGTGGTCGTTTCAATGTGAATATGCAATACAAGAGTCCGCTGATGAGAAGATGTGGTTATCTTCGAAACAGCGATCGTTGTACGGACATACCAATTGCTATTCCAAGTTGTTGTAATTAATCTCTGTTGATTTGTGTTGATTACATTGAATTGTAACTCTCCACCGACCTCAAGCCAGCCAGATCCAAAAAGTTTGTTCAAAAAGATAATAGCTAAAAAATCACCCTTTAGTATTGTTCAAAGCAAACACTAAATTGTTGAATGGAAATCATTTGAAATCAAGCCTGCAAAGCGGACCTTCTAGATCTATTACTTTGCCAACCATTTAGTTTTTTTTGAGCTTTTAAATTCAAATTTCTTAATTGGAGAATTATCTGATGTAGATCCGCTGGGTAAATCAGATAAACTTTACGTATCAATGTCCAAGTTTAAATTGGAAGGACCAAGGAAGGAATTTTAATAGATGACTTACAATTGATAGCATTTTGATTTACGACGTGGTAATCTCCGTATCGAACCATCAGCAGAATTTTTGAAGAAGAAAAAACGAACGAACAATTTTTTTTTTAGGGACCGTATGATTTTGAGTGTAATTTTATATATTCCAACTGCTTTATTTCCAAATTTTTATTATTTACTTCAGCAATGTGTCTCTTCTTTGAGTTTTGTTAATTAATCAAAATATAGTTTATTCATTCAAGTTTTTTTTTTTAAATTTAAAAAAATTAACTATTTATTTTTCATTATACTGAAGAGGTGAGCAATATTCTTAATTTTTAATTTAAAAAAAAAAACTGTAATAGGAAGAATTTAAAGTATAAACAAATAGGATGAAAGATTTTCCAAGAGACTGGTTTCTAGTTTCTACATCACACTTCAAAAGATTTTCTGAGCCAGACTCTTTTTATGAAAATGTGTGCGGTTTAACCAAATTACCTAAAAGTCTCTAGTTATTCCTCTGAACCAGGAAACTGTACCGGTAAAACGTTTGGTTCCTTTTCGGTTCCATAATATGGTTCTCGAGCCATATACAAAATTTTAAATAATGGTTCGGTTCTGAGTTATATTTAGTTGTTTTCAGTATGCGATTTTACGGTTATATACGGTGAAATGATTAAAGTAATTATAATATTGTATACATATTGGTAAAGGTACTATTGATCTTGAGATCGAAAATTTAAAAATGAGCTGATTTCTGAGATTCGAATGTACCAAAAGGGTAAAATGAGCCATTTCTGCATTTTAATTTAAGTTTGCAGCAAATCCATAGAAGATATGGAGTTTATATAACCAGATTCAGCATGTCAAAATTGTCTAGAATCATTAATATTCATTTCCATTTGAGCTTCTGTTGTGAGGAAATAAGTGTTTTGACTTTTGTCAAAATACTTTCTTGACATACCCTCGGCCACACACATGGTTCTAGCCAGGCATATTCTGTTTTTGAGCATTAATTTAATATACTTATAATTGAGATATCGGAACGTGCTTTCAGGTACCCTCCTAAAATTTTATTGGCTTTCGATTTATGCAAAAAAAAAATTCAAAAAAAGTCCTTCAGACAGGACGAAAAATAGGATATAAAAAGTACTACCTTAGTTCACGCACATGGTGCCTGGCGAGACCCCTATGTATTTTGTATGGAAATGTATGGAATACAGTGTGTTTTGATGATTTTACGTGAATTTTTACCATGCGTAAGTGACAAAATCTCGTTTCATGGATTGGGGGAATTTGACGAGCACTGAGCTCGATGCATTTATTGGCATTCTTTTTGGGGGCTTCTGGTGTTGCTCATAATAATATGCAGGATTCAAGACTGTTGTGGCGTTCTGATGCGCTGCCAATATTCCGTGCAGCTATGTCGCACAAAAGATTTGTTGCCCTGTCTCGATATATTCGCTTTGATGATAGTCGTACGCGTGCTTT
The DNA here is from genome assembly GCA_018904235.1 of Lordiphosa stackelbergi. Taxonomy (NCBI): domain Eukaryota; kingdom Metazoa; phylum Arthropoda; class Insecta; order Diptera; family Drosophilidae; genus Lordiphosa; species Lordiphosa stackelbergi. The sequence goes on along the minus strand of JAEIFU010001753.1, from coordinate 1,436 downwards.
TCGTCAACAAACAGACAAAGCAGCACCGATTCGCGATATATGGAATTTTCTCAATGAAAATCTTGCCCGATATTATGAGCCATATGAAAATGTAACCGTCGTTGAGCAGTTGTTTCCATATCGTGGCCGAACTAAATTTACACAATATATTCCATCAAAGCCAGCAAAATATGGAATAAAAGTATGGTGGGCATGCGATTCGAAAACAAAATTTCCCCTACGGGAAAATTATACACTGGAAAGAAGAAGGAGCACAGAGAGAGGTGAATCAAGGCGAAAATGTGTTGATGCATTTTGCAAATCGTTACACCAATAGCGGCAGAACAATGGTAGCCGATAATTTTTTCACAACATTGGACGGTACTAAACGATTGGCTGCAATTGGCATCGCATTTGTTGGCACTATTCGTTCAAACAAAAGATGTCTTCCAAAAGAAGTGAAGAAGTGACAAACGGCCAGTCCTTTCATCTGTGTTTGGTTTCTATGAAAACCTTGTTGCACTTTGCAGTTATGTGCCAAAAAAGAATAGGGCAGTAAATTTACTATCAACCGTTCATTACACAAAGAATATTGAAGGCGAAGCATTGAAACCCGAAGCGATTTTGTTTTATAATTCGACTAAGGCTGGCGTTGATTCTATGGATCAAATGGTTACGCATTATACAACAAAACGGCCAACCAGACGCTGGACATTAGCTTTTTTTCTGTAACATTATTGATGTAATGGCATTGGCAACATATATCATTTGCAAAGAGAATGGAGGCACCACTAAAAAGACGGAAGACGCACATTTTTGAACACGCTTTCCAAAACATTGGTTCTCGCAAATATTGAAAATCGCATGAATAATCCACACATTCTCGCACAGCCTACGACTCGTATGGCTTTTGAATCGTTTTTCGGCAGAGAAATAAATATTCCTGTTAGTGTTGTTGCTAACCGTAGTGGTCCTGATACACTCACTGGCCGAAAGATTGTCGTATTTGTTTACAACAAGGCGATAAAGTGCGTCGCAAAACTCGTTTTTTACTGCTGCAAATGTAATAATGCTGTCTGCCAGCTAACACTCAAAAAATCGATTATACATGCTTCTCATATCTTTCTTCAAATACATAAAGATATTTCGTATCATATTTCACAATAAAACCCATTAGCATTCCATTTCTTTTGTTCAAACATATTTCTTTTGGCTTATAATAAATGAAAAAAATGAACGAAAAAAATATTTTTTTCCACATTTCGAAGTTTTTTCAGGTATATTTTTCCTCCTACAGGTAGCTGATTCTATGTCAAAACGAAATAAAAAGGTAAAAAGAAATAAAGTTTTACCTACGTGAGCTAAAATTCAATAGCTTGAACCCTTATTCTCCATACAAATACATTCAAATACATAGGGGTCTGGCCAGGCACCATGTGCGTGAACTAAGGTTTGAA
>JAEIFU010001752.1:0-59196 GCA_018904235.1 Lordiphosa stackelbergi | reverse complement strand
ATAAATTGAAACAAATATTTTCCACCTTGGAACAATTGGCCATTTGCGTGTTTGCTCGTATCAGCATATTGTATTTTTTAATGTTTAAACTTAAATATGATAGTCCTGTTTTTGAATAAGAGCGTGTAATAGGCCGCTTGTCGACATTCGGACACTTCACAATACTTAGCCACCAAGCGGGTATACCGTCAAATACAGACTACTGTATACCCCGAACGACGTTCGACAAATCCTACAACGTCTACATCCCAAGCCGAAGCGATTGGGAAAACCATCCTTATCTTAAGACACTTACGAACAAGGAAGGAAACGTATTTATCTACTCGGATGGCCAAGCGGCCCTGAAGGCACTTGACTCACACACAAATATCTCTAAAACGCTAACTGAATGTCGCCTATCCCTTAACTAGATTGATCGACACTTCAGAATTGACCTGATTTAGGTGCCTGGACACCGAAACATAGATGGAAATGAGTCTGCGGACAATTGGTCAGACTAGGTCACTACCATCGAGATCTTCTTTCAAGAAGAGCAGATAGGGATGCCGATAGCTACCTACAAGCTTCATATAAAAACCGAAACACTATGTCTTGCTAATGACAGGTGGAAAAACCTTTCCTCGTGTTCAGTAGCAAGACATACCCGGCCAAGAGCTAACCCAAACATACTAACACACTTTTCGTTACGGTAGGGAACACATGGCACTTCTGGCAAAAAGCCAATGAGGCCTGCAAGTGGGAGAGGACTTGTCGCTCTCAGTCATCCTACAACCCTAATAACCTGCAACCTATAGCATCTTCTAAGCAGCACAAACACAAGTCCATTAATTATCCAACAACTCAAAGCTTTCCCAACCCCCGCTTACGCATGTTTACATAAAAGTTTTTGTTCTTTTTAGTTTTACTACCACAATACAACGCCGGGGTCTAAGTGAAATTTTGGAAAAGTGGAAAGGTGATCCGAATGCACTGTTCTTTTGTGGAAATGGTTCCAAGTGCTCGTGATCGTTTTCTCGACTAATTGCTGGCGCAATCTAAATGATGAATATTGAACAAAGCTGTATAAGCAAAATAAAGTTAAAATTTCATGCCGAGGCCCAGTTTCTCTCCAAGTTTTTTTTACACAAATTGAAGTCGTTCTGTTTTGTGGTGCGGCTTTAAGGACGGAGCCTTTTTTAAGACTCCTGACATTGCACTCCGATGATTACTGCGCCCGCCAAACACGCATCCGTGACATGGGCTTACTGCAACATGGCAGTGTGGAGCAGAAGCAAGTATTTAAGTATTATGCGACGTTTTTCGCGGTCAGATAACTTGGGTTTTCTTTCAGAGCCATGCTTCACATCATATTCATCTGGATTGTTAAAAAATTTGGTGATAACACAACATGATCGACCGATTTTCCGCATCATCGTTGTAGGCTGTCTTATCCTTCCCCTTATTACAAATTCATTAAATTGTTAACAGAAATATAAAAACAATTAATTGAAACCCAATCGTTCCTCCAGTCGCAATAATGGACATGTGTCGTATAATTTTGATACACTTGCAGACATGACAAAAATCTGACTTTTGTGCGTTTTTTACCGCTACTTGAAAACGCGAGATGCAATCAGAGATAAGAATATCAGATTTTAAGCAGAATTTATTAAACTTTCATTCTGCATACTTGATTTCGTTGTATTATGCTTTCCCATTATCATACGAGGGTCGAACCTAACATTTTCGGGGTGTAGGCCTTACATCTATCTATTCTGAACAGCACAATAAGATCCTAGCAAAAAGAAAACCAAAATTATGCACGAAACAATTTTGATTGTGAGAGGGAGGAGCACTGTGTTTCAGAGTCAGTGTGCGTGCGCGCATGTTGGTGTGTGCGTGTTCGTGTCTCAATTGTACAGGGTATTTCGGAGTCGGGCCACATGACTGCAACGCTCTTACTTGTTATATTTGTATTCCAGTAAACATTTTTTTCGCAGAAGATAAGAATGCGATTCTTCCAGTGGGTATCGACTTACTACAGCGATATTACATTTATAGCAATCGCATTCTTATCTCACTTATGGAAGAAGTGTACCACTCTGCGACCCTTCTGTAAGGAAAGAAAGCGTTTCTTCTGGAAATTAAGAAAAAGTCTCTTCTCAGGGACTAGAAAGCTTTTCACCCTGGGGATAAGAAAGAGTGCCTTCTAGGGCATAAAAATCGTTTCTTTCTAAAGATATGAATACGATTTTCCTTAGAGTTAAGAAATTTAAAAATTATATTACCTTTACTTCGTGTGGGACTTGAACTCGGGACCTCAAAGACTGAACACATGGACTACGTCATCTTAGGCCTTACTACTATTCAGCTCACTCAAGAGAAGGCAACAAAATCAAAGTAAACAATGAAACGCTTAAAGTTGAAGTTCAAAACTTTGCATTTAGACACCGTGCCAGTAACAAGCTCTGTAGCGCAGCGTAAAAACATTCGCCAAAAAAAAAAAAGAAGGGGTCAACCCCCCAACTTTAACACTACTTACCTCGTCCAATAAAGTTTGGTCCTAAAATATATTTTTGTTAAATTTTTCCAGCTGATTTCAAGAAAAAAAATTTTTTTGGTGGTCAGGTAAAAATCACAGAGGGCGGGGGAGGAGGGGTACTACGCGAGAAGCGAAAATATTTCTTGCTATGAGCAATGCGAGAAGATGACATAGTGAAAGCGTCGAGCGAAGCGAGTTGCATTGATCAATTTTAATTTGCTGTCAGAATTTACCATGATTTAGTATTACAGGAAGAGGCCAGTAGAGAGAGTGAATGCAACTCAGAGAGCGCGAGCTTTATTTTCTGTGATTATTGTGAGCGCAATTCCTTAAGAGCAGAGAGTTGCGTTGCTCTAATTAAGGGATGCAAACTGGTTCTGAACCGAACAGAACCCAACCATAACCGAACCGCTTTTTCCATATAATAAACCGAACCGACATGCTTTAAAAATGCTGAGTCGAACCGCAAACCAATAATCAAAACGGTTCGGTTCGGTTCAGTTGGCTGAACTCCGCAATTTTGACTTGTGATTCCCTAAATTTAGTTATATTCCGAATTTGGGATAAATTAAGTTTCGCTGATCGACCCTCAAGGGAGAACACTCATAGATGCAATTGATTTTTTAAGAATGACTTGTCAACCGTTTTAAAAGCTGTGTACATCTACCCGATGATTAAGAGGTGCTGTATTCAAACTTTAGTATATTTGTTCGTTAGGAATTTGCTCTCATTTGTGCGTTTATTCCATTTTTTATACGGGTTGATATTCTCAATATTCAGTACAATAATTATCGTTTGTAAGGAGCACTGATAGCCTTTTAACATAAAAATCCTTAAAAATTCTAAAATCCTTTTGGCTTTCAACATGATTTTAAAAATTCAATTTCAAAAGTCACATATTCCCTATCATATAAAAAATAAATTAAAATATAACGAATGAACCACTGACAGAGCCGAACTCTATTTCCGTGCGGTTTGCATACCTGTCTAATTTAGTTATTAGTGTGCGAGTTATTTAATCAGACGAAGAATATTTTGCTACAAGAGCAACGATTTACTTTGTTAAGAAAAGAAAAGTCTCCAGTGTCCACCCATTCAACCGAAATCGAGATAAAAAAGGAGACAAATACAAATAGAAGAAGCTAAGAATGCAACAAAAATATTGTGCGATCTGAGCGAGTTCAAGCGAGAAAGCAGGTTGCAAACTGCTTTCCGCCGCATCGCTGTCTAATCCCCACCCCTACATCGCTCGGCCCCCAAACTAAAACCTTTTGGGGCTTTGGTTTCAAAAAAGGTTCCAGTGGTTTATCACCCCTCCCCCCCAAAAATTTTCAAAACCTTTTCGCGCGCACTCGAAGATAAGCTTAAGTGATTGTTAAGCGATAAATTACCAATTCCCAGATTGGATATAAATGGAAGACACCTATTGTCGCATTTGTGTCTTCAAGGCGATCATTGAGCGACATATTGCTAATATACCAGTTGAATGAAAAGAGAGCAATTTCTCACTTGTATGCTAAAAATCCAAAAAATTATGTATTTTGTTTGTGTAAATCGCCAACTAATAGCAAACTCTCTTCTCAAACTATCGCCAAACAAATAAACTAAATTAAAGGTCAAGCTGTAAGCCCTTTTTTTAATTCAATACATAACAATAAATGTGCAACATTATTTTTCAAGATGGATTTTATAATCCAAAGTGGAACTTGAAATGAGAATTTTTTTTTTCAGATTTGGAAATTCCGAACTTGGTTAGTTGTTTAGTTTGAAATTTAAAATGAATTTTTTTTATCAAACATTTTAATATGTCCTACAATTTTCTCTCTATTCATTTTAGTAACCCTTTGTCAAGCGTCCTTTTTGCATTCTTCATAAATCGCTGGTTCATATCCGGCTCGAAGGACCATCGAAATTTTGGAGGGGAAGCCAGTAGATTTCCAGGGATGATTGGATTTACGTTTAAGCTTAAGCTCGCCACTCACCAATTGGGGAATTTTTACTATTGTCTGACACAGACACACTTTTCAGCAAATGATTTGCTCTTCGATGCATCTTTCACAACGCTCCACATTGAACGTTTCCTCTAAGTGGTAGATGCCTGCATCTGCGGCTTTTCGGTCTTTCTTAAGCACCACTTTCAAATGATTTCAAACACTAAAATTTTGTATCCAAAACTATTTCATTCCTTAGCAAAAATTTATTTGCAAAACTATGTCACATTATTTTTTTGTTTCTCCTTAAATAAGCAGCTTATTTTCGTAAACTCGAAACTGTAAAGAGGCTCTTACACTTGCTTTTGCTCGGTTTTGCTGTGGCCCCTTTCAACCAAAAATAAAAAAAAATAATAAAAATTAAATGCAAGTCACAAAAACTTTTAGAACCTTAAACTTTGTGACTAATTGCTTTTCCTTTTTTGTTGTTGTTGTTGTTGTTGTTGCTTTTCCTTAAGTATTTTCTTATGCCGCTTTTGGCCTTTTTTGCGGTCCAAGAAGGTGGAGCGTATAAATAATTACCGCCGGGCACCTGAGTTTCTTGGGGGTGCTTGAAGCAAGTGGTGACAGATTGCTGCCAAGTTTTCACCGGTTTCTGTGTGCTATTTTTATTTTGCTCGTTTGCTTGTTTCATGGCTTCGCTGCCCTTTTTAGCTCCCAAGCAATTTGTCAGCTCAATCAATTGTAATCCTCTTTTTTGTTTTCTGCAATCTGCTGCAAGTCATAAGTTTGGCACGGCTTAAAGTTTTCCAATTTCTGTGCACAACCGATAGGAGGTTTTCATATATATATATACACACATATATATGCAAAAATGCAGACAAACAAAATGAAAACAGAAAATTGGGAAAAACGGAATCCCTGCTGAATCAATATTTATGCTTCTGTCCATCAATTGAGAGTAAAAGAGAACTAAATAAATAAATAGCTAGAAATTTGATTAGTTTCAACGAAAATCCCTAGCAATAAAATGCAAATCCCCCTAGACACGAATTACGGTCAAGGCAAGACCCGTAGCTGTGTATGTGTATGTGGACCTACAGGTGGTTGGGTTTTTGGGACCAATCGTATTAGCCAAAGAAAAACCTTAATTTAATTCTTAGCACAAAAATTATAGCTTTGAGTGAAGCTCTAAAGAAGTGGCTATTAAATGCCATCAAATTAAGACAAGAGCTTGGTCGGGGTCACCAAAAAGTACAGTACTCTCAGACACAAAAACCCTATTTCAAGAATGAAGCACATTTTGTGTTTGAATTATTCTAAAATTGTACGGCCTAATGAATCTCTACAGAACTGGGCTAGAGCGGGGGAAATTAATTGCCATCAATTATAGGCAATGATTTGATCGGGGTCACCAAAAAGTACAGTACACTCAGGAACAGAGTAGGAATTGTGAAACTAAAAACTTAAATATGGCAATCAAAAAGCGAAATGCTCTCGAAATGTAGTAATTGTTTCTTGGGAACGGTTTTTGTATTGACAGAAAAAGAGAAACAGTTTATCGATATCACAGCGTTGCTACGGCATAGTTTATCGATAAGTTCTCATTTCAATGGCTTGTAATATATCGTTTGCTAAGTCAATACTTAGCTGAATACCTAGCTTAAGTACGAACAATACATGTATCCTATTTTCATTCTGAGTTTAAAGGAAAAATTTACAAATTTTAAGATTAAAATGGAGAATAAGAAAATCTTATTTTAAGTTTTCCCTCAAAACAAGGCCAAATGGTCTTAAATCAAGCACTTCGCTTATCACAAAATACTTGGATCCAGAAATACTAATCAGTTATCAATTCATAAAGCACTTCCCATTGTAAAAATGTTCCTCTAGTTTCGTGTAGAGAATTATTTCTGGTTATACCAAAACATTTGTAAAATCATGCCGCACATCGAAAAGTCAGCTCACCCCAGTGACTGGACTCAATCCAATTCCATGCAATTCAGTTCAATTCTCAATTCTCAACGCGTTGCGATGCGCCGACAAAATGCAATTAAAAGCGCGTTGTAAACATGCATATTGATTGCAACGATTAAGCAAATATTTCATGTAGCCATAGTCATGCGAGTGGGTATGAATGTGCATCCCCTGGACGACGGGGGTGTAAGCAGTGTGTATTAAATATGCAGTTCCACATGGGGCATGGTTCCAATCGAATGCCAGCGACAATGGCCGTTGAATTCTCTCTGCGGCTTCAGGAATGCAAAAAAAAAAAAAAAATGAAAGGGGAAGAGGAGTCAACAGTCGGGTCCAGCTAAAAGGTGAGCAAATATCCACAGACAGGGGGCTGCTTTAAACAATTTCCAGCCAAAGTGCCAAAGAGAAATGACTAAAGGTGGAGCAAAAAATACTCCAGTCAATGACTTGAGCATAAAACAAACAAAGTAGTTAATGGGAAAAATTAAAGAGAATTTTAAAAGCATTTTAGTACAGAAGGGATGAAGCCAGGGATGCCCACACAACATTTAAAGAAAATATTTTGTCAAAAAACAACAACCCCGTAATAGAGTTGTATTGGAGAATGATTGAAAAACGAAATGTCAAGTTGTTTAAAAGTATGCAATCACGGCAAGGATCAAGGTAGAAAGATGAAAGTAGGCAATAAGCGGACAATCCGAACTTTTGAGATACAAGAAGAAAGAGTGAGGCAGAGCCAGTAAGAGAGAGAATATATTACTTCAAGGAGAGAGGAAAGAAAGAAGTTTTTTAAGTCATGACTTTTTGTTGACAAATCACAATAGAGCAAGCTTTTTCCAAATTCATGAATGTGTATATATTCACGAGTGTCTTCAGTGCCATTCACAGATGCGCAAAGGACCAACAATTGGACAGTAAGGGGAGAAAAATAATAGAGATGTGTGTTGACATGCGTTTGACTGTCTTGAATGTGACCCAAACGGGGAGCTTTCTTTCATCAGTGGCGAATCTTCTTCTACAATTGATTACTGTATGATGCTTGGAGGCCATCACCAAGGATATGAAAATTGAAAACCAAATTTTTTCGGACCATATGCCTATTGTGGTTAGTGTCTCAGTATGCGAAAGTTCTCACCATTCTGATGTGCCCAAGCTCCTTCCAAAACTAACATGGCGTGATAGATTGGCGTACCAGTACGTAGAAAACCTAGAGCATGAAGTCACTTGTTTAAATAGAAATGCTGAAGTTACTACTGAGAGGCTCATGGGGTGCATTCAAAAAGCGGCTCAATGTATGCAAACAAAAATACGATGGAACGATGGGAAGTGGCGAGGATTGCCTTCTCTCAACTCTGTCTAGACAGATTTCCCGAAATTACAAACGGCACCACTTAAAAGGATCTGGCCTCAAAGAAGATACAGCCTGTCCCGGCCGAATTTAGAAGATTAACGGAATTGGTATGGGCTGTGATACTAAGCGTAAGACGGTGGAACTCCGTACAGAGGTCGAATAAGGCATGATTTAGAAAAACGAATAATAATTGATTTTGAAAGAAAAAAGATTATCGATGCAGATGCCGATTTGGGAAAGTGAAAATTTTGATGTGCCCAAGCTCTCAGTGTTAACTTGGAGCTGCGTACCATTCGTAAACCTCCTTGAAAATTTAATAGATGCTAGTTACTACTAAAGAGGCTCTGGGTGCATTCCGAAATGTATCAACAAACATTGGGGTATTGCTTGTTTGACTGGTTCAATGTGAGAGCATGTTCAGGCTCCCTTTTCGTCAAGAGGGGTTAGGTCAGAACAGAATTCTCCCGAAGCTAGGCGACATTATCAAACGGCCAACCGTCTTTACAAGGATCTGTACCTCCTAAAGCAAAGGGAATATTTTAATCGAATCGAAAGCATTATTAGCTTGTGCATACAAGACGAGCTCAGTAGCAAAATCAAGTCGGATTCTAATAGTCTAGCAAATCACTTCAAAAGGCTACTTTTTGTTGATCCCGACTTGGTATTAAGCCAATTTAGCTTTAGTCTACCACTTGTGCTGGATGATGATCTAGATTGTCCCATAACTGGGGAAGAAGTTCAGCTGGCTATATCTAAGGCAAAACCTAACAAAGCACCTGGAGAAGTCCGTACAAATGCTTTCTCAAAGGAGCATTAACTCCTTTTACAGCTACTTACTAATTAACTTTTATATCCACTCCATAACTTTAAAGCATTATTTTTCCTATATTTAAACACCAACTGAAGCTGCGAACTACCGCGTAATCTTCTGAATAAACGCAATTTCTAAAATATATGCATCGGTGCTTCTCTCCCAGCTCGAGAGATGGGTAATCAAACATAACAAGCTAAGCGAGTTTCAGTTTGGATTCAAAAGAAACTACTCAACTGTGGATAGCATATTCGTACTCACAAACATAGCATCATCGTTTCTGGCCGCTAAGAAAAAACTATACCTTTGTTTTGTGGATTTCAAAGCTGCCTTTGATACAGTCAACAGAATAAGCCTTATATATAAATTAAGCAATATGGATGTGTTCTTAAATTTTGTATTGGCTGTACAAGCGCTCTATGACGGAACCGAATCAGCAGTGTGGGATGGCACACAGCTCTCATACTGGTTTGAAAACAGCACTCCTTTAAAACTCATCTTCAGCTGAAACTTCGAGATGCTATCAAGGCCCTCAAATGTACATGGAATACGCTGCTAGGAAAACCAAACGTATTACCAAGTTTGAAATATAGAATGTTTGAACCCACTGTACGGTCAATCATGCTATTTGCTGCACAGGTTTGGTGGTTTTCTTGAATTGGGGAAACTGGACTTTCGATCCTCTATACTCAAAGGATAGGATTACATTTTTCTTATATAAGGAACAAATTTAAAATGCCTGAAGCCCGCTTAGCTTCCGTTGTTGCTGTTGAGTCGAAGCCAGTGCTTCGAAACATGGAGAACACTAGCAGAAGAATTTAATGCTAATTTGGAGTTGACTAATCCAAATACGTGGGAGAAATCTCATCGAATAATATTGCAAGGAACCGTTCAAAAATCTTACTCTGATTTTATGCAGCATTTGATGTGAAATGCTGAACCTACGTTCCCGCCCATATGTCAACGACACGCAATCTGCACCCTCTGCAATTTAAACGCTAAAGAAGACATTCATTGCAGTTTGCCCAATTTTACAGGAAATTGGATAGGTATATTGGAAGCAAGGAGAATTAGGTGAACAACGAGCCATTGAAATTCTAAACGGAGAAAATTGGAATATTCTTTTTAAATTTCTTGTAGAAGCATCAACATATAGAAATCGTATAATGTCTGAAGATTTTTAGTATAGTCCTAAACCGCCTAGGTAAACAAATTATATTATAGCATATAGTTATCGCAACAGCTGACGGCTTTAAGCCAAAGCTGAGTTATGTTATTGTATTTAAATCTATAACCCTACCTTAGTCACAACCTCAGAACTATTCGGTATCTCGCAACGAGCGGGGAATCCGAGTTTGGATTGTAGCTCACCAACTATGTACACTTTGAAACCATATTTTCTGAATAAAATAAAGCACTACTACTGAATATTTTTTATACATTTTGTTCTCACTTATAAACGATTTGGACTTGTCTAATAAACATTTTGTAATCTTTAATTTGTTTAAAAAAAAATCAAGATCTACTCTCCGCCCCCCTTAAAACGATATACATTTTTTATAACATTGTATATCTGTTGGTTTGGCAAAGTCTTCTTTTTGAAAAACTTAAACTTGATTCAATCTTAGTATCTCTGATATAACACGAAAGGTGCCATCTTAGCGCATACAATTTTTGAGCACTTCCGTGAAATTGCAAGTTGCAACCAATTCACAATAAAGAATGTAGCCATAATCACTCACCAAGCAAAAAGCCCTGTGTGGCTAAGGATAAGACTATTGCCTTAGATCGAGAAAGTAGACTCGTGGTCTCCAGTCGTCTGAATAGCAAAGATTTTTATACTCTGTACCGAAGGTACATAGAGTATATTAAGTTTGTTAAAAACATTTCGACCCTCTAAAGTATTACAGTTTAGTTAGAAGTTTGTTCTGAGAATTTTCAGCATTTTGTTGACATTGGCAGTTTGCCGTCAGTCATATTTACGAAAGGTTTTATTATTTAGTTTAGTTTTCTAAAGTATATATCTAAATTATATATATTCTTGATCAGCATCAACAGCCGAGTTGATATTGTCATGTCCGTCTGTCCGTCCGCCCGTCCGTCTAAAAATCAGATCTCAGTGATGGTAAGAGATACAGGTCTCGAGATGTATGGGACAAATGCTTCTTATACTTGCAGGCAGATCAAGTTTATTTTCAATTTTTGCCACGCCCCCTCCCGCCCCCGCAATTTGGAAAAAAACGTCATATCTCCCACAGTTTTGTTGATAGATGATTTGTACCTTCTAGATATAGTTAGTCATTAGCAATGTGTATCGATTTGCCAAAGAAATGATAAAGATCGGATGAGCTGTTCTGAAGTTATAAGCAAATAAGTGAAGCACCCCCGCCACCCCCCTCCCACCCTTCTACAACCAACGCCGCACAATCTTAGAGAGAGAGAGGGAGAAAGAGAGAAACTTAGAGACGAGCGCGGCAGCAGCACTGCATTCAGCTCCTACTCTAGGTACAGAGTATATTATAGTCGGGCTGGATTGACTTTTTCACTTGTTTCTAATGTTTTTAACATTTTCTCAAGTTTTTCCCATACATAAAATAAATTTAAATTTTGAGATAAATTTTAAAATAAATAAAAAATTCTATATAAAAAAAAAAAAAAATTTAAATTTTATATATAAAAAAAAAAAAAAAAAAAATTTTTTTTAAAAAAAACATGATTTAAACACTTTCCTAAATTTTTTTTTTTTTTATTTTTCTTTTTTTGAGAATATAAAATTGAAAATTTAACAGAGTCTTATTTTTACTGCACACTGCTAATATGTCGGAACCGACCAGATCGGATGACTATATCTTATAGCTGCCATAGGAACGATCGGACGAAAAAATAGTTTTAGTGAGAAAACTTTTTTGTTTTCAATGCTGAAAATTTTTACTTTTCAATGCTTTCGCTCCCAAATTTGTTACTGATCAATGTTACATACTACCACAGAATTCTGTCAAGTCTGATCCAAATCGGATGACTTTAGCATATAGCTGCTTATTGATTGGATCCAGACTCAAAAAATCTTTTTAAATACTTAAAGTTCACATCTATATCAACTTTCATGTTTCACGATTTCTGGGCCAAGATTAACGCTCTCCAATAATGTTACCTATTGAGCCAACAAAAGCTACACACCTGATCATATTAATAGGTACACACCGGAATTTTTTAATTATAGATAATTTTTTCCTACTTTTAGTGTTGACAACTTTTTCATTTTTGGTTTTTTGTTGTTGTCAGTGTCTGGCCACACTGTGACAGAGAGTTGAAAGAGGGGCTGCCCCGTATATCAAAGCTTTTCTATAAATTGCGAGTCAACCACACATTTCGCCTGATCATAAGAATAGGAACAGTCTCCGTTTCTCACAAGTATCAAGTGAATAATTTTGTAATCAGTGATCTTTCCTATCAATAAAGAGAATTAAATATTTATTTTTTTTAGAAAAAATGGGTCGAAATTCTCATTGTACTAAACAATATCGGAATTGATAAAGTTATGAACAATCGGACGGTTCATTCGCTAGTTATATCTATTGATTTGAGGCAAAATAGCAAAAAACGGACTTTGGGCCATAACTTCAGATTTTGTGGGTGTTACCTGTTCTACAGCGTGTGCTAGGTCATTTCGAAAATATTTTTTCGCTGTAACACTGTGTTATCATACAATTGATGTCTATCAAATGTGCCAATTTGCCATTGTCGAACTACATTTTTCGAATTTATGCTGGTCTTTGATCTGTCAATCTCTATAAATATAAAAGAGAGTGTCCTGACTGATTCACTGACTGATTCACTGATTGACTGACTGATTGGCAATCATCGCACAGCCTAAACGGTAAGAGATGGAAAGCTGTAATTTTGACAGGAGTTTCTGTTAGTGGTGAAAGTGCGTAGTACCTGGGGGGATGTGGAAGGAATGGAGGTGGGAGTTGGAGGGAAACCCCATCAGCAAAGTTCGATTTCTGGGTTCTACGTGGTATTATTATATCTAATATTGTTTGGTTCTATAATTTTAAAGGCGGAGCGAAGCGCTTTGGGTTATTTGCTAGTATATTTATAAATAACCTTTAAAACCAAACCAGTCTTTTTTTTTGCACAATTTTCCTCTTCATTCCGTTCAACATTTTGTTCAGCCGCCTCACACAATGTTGATTGATTGAGCAACAACACAAATATAATAAAAATTCCAAATAAATAAGTAGGCAATCAAATAATTACAAGCCCAAAATATACTCACAATATGTGTCGGTTGTTAAACGATCGATGGTATCCTGTTTCAATTTCGAGCTCTTTTTTCCCATGTTGTCGTTGTTGTTGCTGCTGCTGTTGTTGTTGTTGTTGGCTGCTGCTTCCTCTGGCTACACTTGACTGCTATTGCTTTTTAGTGCCAAACTTTTTTTGCTGCTTAAGTTTTTCTTTTTTTTTTTCAGTATTTTAAAACTTTTTCATAAGTATTTTAATATGCTTTATAATTCTTTGTGCCAAAAAAAAGAGAGAGAGAGAGCAAGAACACAAAAGTTCACAACACATTTGATTTTATTAAATATTTTTCGATATTGGCATAGTAAGATTAAATATGGCATACTGGGTCTGGCAGAGAAGTTTAAACAGAATTAAGGGGTAAGGAAGCGTGTGTAGAGTAAACGAGTTCCGATACAACGAGTGGGATATTAAGGAACTAACAAGTGTAAGAAGTTGTCAACGCGCGAAAGTGTTTCTTCCAGAAACACAGCTAAGACACGGCCGAACGGACTCCAAGCTAGCGAGCGTTACAGAGTTTTTGGTCAAACTGAAACCAGATTTCTTGGTATTTTACTTTAACGAGTATTGCCTCAAAAGTTGATTTCTATAAGTATTGTTTTTCAAAAGTTGGCAGTTAAAGTTATTCTAGCGATATATAGTAAAGTGTTATCTATCTGTTAATCTAGCGCCTTTGCTAGTGTTGCTAAGTCGAGTATCTCTCTTGACAGTGTTGGTTTAGCGAGTGTCACACTAGCGAGTGTAACACTAGCGAGTGTTACACTAGCAAGTGTTACACTAGCGAGTGTTACACTAGCGAGTATTATACTATCAAGTGCTACACCAGGGAGTGTTGCTTTAGCGAGTGTAACACTAGCCAGTGTAACGCTTGCGAGTGTAATACTAGCTAGTGCATCTCTATATCGGAAGTTAACGAGGCCATTGGCAACTTGAAAACTAACAAAGCGCCAGGGGATGACAGAATATCTGCTGAATTTTTTAAAAACGCGACTCCAAACTTCATAGAACTGTTAACACACGCCTACAATATTATGTACAATCAAGGGACCTTCCCAGACTCCTTCAAGCGTAGCATTATATTCCCAATTTATAAAAAGGGAGACCCATCTAACGCCAGCAACTACAGGGGAATATCTTGCCTTAACGTCATGATGAAAATTCTAACCGGAGTGCTACTTTCCCGCTTGACTGAATGGGTTAACAAGATGGATCTACTAAGTGAATTTCAGAATGGATTTCGAAAGGGCTATTCTACAGTCGATAGCATCTTTGTCCTAACGTCAATTGCGCAGTCTTACCTCCAGTCCAAAAAAAAGTTATATATATTTTTTATTGATTTTAAAGCAGCATTCGATACAGTGAATAGAAGAAGTCTGTTCTACAAACTGAGCAACATCTGGCTATCTACTAAAATGCTCAAGGCAATATTTCAGCTGTACGACAATAACACAGCATCGGTTTGGGACGGTTCCAGACTTTCTGATTGGTTTAACACTAACTGTGGAGTCAAGCAGGGCTGTATTCTAAGTCCACTTTTATTCTCCCTTTATGTTGACGACATCACAAATGCCCTACCAGGAGGGGTTACCTTTGCTAGACAACTGTTCAAAGTGTTGATGTATGCCGACGATATGTGTCTTTTTGCCGAGGAGACGCTCGACCTGTTCATAAGATGTATGGCCCCATACTTGCGAATCATAGCACATTATTGAACGTACTGCCGCTTGGAAGACTGCGTATTTTGTGCTTGGTTTGACGTTTTTCCTACTAAGCAGTGTTTTCCATGACGCGTTAATGGCCACTTTTGCATCTTTCAGCTTCTCGCGGAGGTGAGCCTTAAATGACATATTGTGTGTCACTAGTACTCCTAGATATTTGAAGCTCTTTACCTTTTCAAGGGTAACACCGTCTATCGTCCAGTCTTCTAGTCGAGAGTAACGCCCGCCACCCTGTCTAATTATCATGATTTTTGATTTCTCCGTGTTGATTTGAAGGCACCATTCTCTACAATATTCGTGTAGCTTATTAATCATTTCTAGCGTGTGTAACACTAGCGTGTGTAACACTAGCGTGTGTAACACTAGCGTGTGTAACACTAGCGAGTGTTACTTCACCAAATTGAACTCTAGCGAATGCTTCTTCAGCGAATGTTTCCTGAACATGTGTTACTCCAGCGAGTATTAGACCAGCGAGTATTACTTCGAGTGTGACTACAGCAAAGTTTGTTGATGATAACCTTACTCTAACGAGTATTTGTCCTGCAAGTCCAACTTTAATGCGTTTCACCCAAGCGAGTGTCACTCCAGCGAGTGTTATTGTAATCAATCTAATAACTCTTAATCTAACGCGCATTACCCTTATTGAACAATTGAGTGGTACTCTAACATATGACACCATTGTAACGAGTAGCAAACCAAACAATTGTCACTCCCACACCAAACACCCGAAACGGTCGTGAGCTTAACGAGCATTAAACTACCAGTATGGGGTGATTCTACCCTCACGGTAAAAAAAAAAAAAAACCCGTCATCCACTTAATAATTATCCAGCAAATTGACCTCCAACCTCTTACACCTTGTAGCAATAAGTGATTGATAGTTAGACTTTTCCTACTACATTTCCTTATCCCCAAATTATAACATACACAAAATTTAATTGCTAACCTTCTAGCTGTTGCCCAATTTTCAAAAAGAAAACATAAAACACCATCAATCATGCATCAAACAGGTACTCAAAAACTATGGGCGTGGCTGATCAATTAGTGATTCTTTTCCCCCAGACGAACAAGGCATAAAAATACACACAGCGCCACTTTTCAGGTCAACTCTTGACTCAAACTTTTTATGACAGTTGCCAACAAAAAAGGAAAAAAAAATAAAGTGAAATACATATAGAAAGGGTCGAGCGTGGGTTGATGCAAACAAAAGCGCATAAAAAAACTTAACCCTGTGCATGAAAAGAGGCCTGAGGTGTGGGCGCCTGCTGCTGCTGCTGCTGCTGGTTGACGCGAAGAGCATAAAAATAAGTTGCCATTGTTTTGCCAGGCCCCAGAGACAAGTAGGAGGACATGGATATGGACATGGACAACAATGTAGCCCGCAATGCGCCGCATAAAAATGCAATGAAATAAATGCTGTTAATTTCAGGCGCAAAATACACACACACACAAACAAATGACAAGTGCTGAGAGCCAAAAATCAAAAACACTCCACTTCACTCACTGACACACACCCAGCAGCCACTTGGGCTATAAATATATTTTTTTCAAAAATTATTATTTGCTTGTTTTGATGGCCTACTGTTGGGCAAATGGAATGAAAATTAGATAAATGTTTCATTTAAAATTAAATTGAAGAAAAATAAGTCTCAGAAATCGGAAAGTGACAGGGCCCATTTTAGGGCTCGGTAAGCTATTAAAGCTTTCGCAAATGTTTTGGTACTTTTTTTTGATAATTCTTAAAAAAAATAATTTGATTGCTTTTTGCATTATTTATCAAGTACTTAGTTTTAGCTTTAAAATACAATTTTTCAAACAGTTCTGTGATTTTTTAACATGAAGTAACACCAGAATTTTCAGTGAAGAAAATATGAAATTAAATTGAGGAGCACATAAGTATGCAATGGATTCTGTACATAAATATTAGTATTTTCAAGTACTTTTTCTTAGCTTTAATAACAATATTTTCAAACAATTCTGCGATTTTTTTTTAAATGAAGTTACACCATTTTGAATACGCAGAATTTTCAGTGAAGAAAATATGAAATTAAATTGAGGAGCACATAAGTATGCAATGGATTCTGTACAACAATAAATATTGGTATTTTCAAGTACTTTTTCTTAGCTTTAATATCAATATTTTCAAAAACAAGCATCTGATTTTTTTCAAAATGAAGTTACACCATTTCAAATTTTCAGTGAAGAAAATATGAAATTAAATTGAGGAGCACATAAGTATGCATCAGTATTTTCAGTAAGAAAATAGATTAAAAATGAGCATAAATAAAGGGAGCACATAAGTATGCAATGGACTCTGCACAACAATAAATATTGGTATTTTCAAGTACTTTTTCTTAGCTTTAATATCAATATTTTCAAACAATTCTGCGATTTTTCAAAATGAAGTTACACCATTTTGAATACGCAGAATTTTCAGTGAAGAAAATATGAAATTAAATTGAGGAGCACATAAGTATGCAATGGATTCTGTACAAC
The DNA here is from genome assembly GCA_018904235.1 of Lordiphosa stackelbergi. Lineage (NCBI taxonomy): Eukaryota > Metazoa > Arthropoda > Insecta > Diptera > Drosophilidae > Lordiphosa > Lordiphosa stackelbergi. The sequence goes on along the minus strand of JAEIFU010001752.1, from coordinate 42,090 downwards.
AATAAATATTAGTATTTTCAAGTACTTTTTCTTAGCTTTAATATCAATATTTTCAAACAATTCTGCGATTTTTTAAAATGAAGTTACACCATTTGGAATACACAGAATTTTCAGTGAAGAAAATATGAAATTAAATTGAGGAGCACATAAGTATGCAATGGATTCTGTACAACAATAAATATTGGTATTTTCAAGTACTTTTTCTTAGCTTTAATATCAATATTTTCAAACAATTCTGCGATTTTTTAAAATGAAGTTACACCATTTGGAATACACAGAATTTTCAGTGAAGAAAATATGAAATTAAATTGAGGAGCACATAAGTATGCAATGGATTCTGTACAACAATAAATATTGGAATTTTCAAGTACTTTTTCTTAGCTTTAATAACAATATTTTCAAACAATTCTGCGATTTTTTCAAATGAAGTACATTTGGAATACAATGAAGAAAATATGAAATTAAATTGAGGAGCACATAAGTATGCAATGGATAAACAATAAATATTGGTATTTTCAAGTACTTTTTCTTAGCTTTAATATCAATATTTTCAAACAATTCTGCGATTTTTTCCAATCAATTTGGAATACACAGAAAAAATATGAAATTAAATTAAGCAGCACAGAAGTATGCAATGGTTTCTGTGCAACAAGAAATATTGAAAGAGTATAAAAACTTCGTTCAGTGTGAATCGCACTGAAGTCTTTGTTTGTTTACAAAAACTGTAAGGCCCCCCCACACACTCTAGCAATCACCCACGCAACCACTCTCTGACTCACACCAACAGCACACGTTCACTTGTATGCTCAGGCTCAGTTGCTGACTTTGTTTCGTTCGTGTGTGTGTGTTTTTTTTTTTGCATTTGCATTTGCTAACTAAACACAGTCAGGTGGGTGAGCGTGTGTGTGTGTGTGATATATGTTATCTTGTCAAGGGAACACACAAAAGTTGCGCCCTGTTTCAGTGTTACGTTTCTTGAAATTGTTCACACTAAAAAATATTTTTACGTTTATTTCGTTCACAGCTGCCTGCTAATGCAGTGCCAAGTGGGAGTGAGATGGCTACATTTCTATGTAGGTGTGTAACTCGACTCTTTTATCTGTCTGTAGTTTTACTGCTGCTGCAGTTTTGCTCTGGCATTCGTTTTGCATTGCCTCTTCAAAAAATCGTTTCAGCCTGCGCGTATGCTACACTTTTTTTCTTAGTTTTTCACTCTGTGTGAGCGCTGGAACGAACAGTTATTCGCATTAAATGGATTGTAAATGACACTCGAAATCAAAATGAATACGGGCAAAAGAAACAGTATCACGTGGGTAAATTAATTTTTATTTCAAATAAAAAACCACACACACACACAGACTGTAGAAAGAATTTGCAATCAACTTGCCACATTTCAAGAATGCTGACATGTCAATCGAATTCCTTTAGGGGACAGAAATTTATAAAAAAAAGAAATGAAATAACTATATTTTATAAATTGGATTTGCACTGTGGTGGTATGCAAATGACTGGGAATCGGCGGGAAAACTTTTGCACAACAAGTCGTTCTTTTTTATAGCCCAGATAACAGCACATAATTCAAGTCAGCTAATCTGTTGAATGGTGTGCGCGAGAGAGCCACTTGAAGTTGTAACTCATTGAACAAAATGTACTTTTTCTTGATTTTATCACTGGGAGTACTTGACATTGTGTGTTGTTTGTGCAGCAAATGCTACGCTTATCCTTGGAAAAATAGTCGTTACGAGGGCTGTTTGCAGAGAGAGAGAGTGCGGTATTGGCCATCATAAAATACTATGGGGTCATTTTTAGACTGGTTTCACTGTTCTTTTATTTTGAAGTAAACAAAGCGAAAACTCTGTTTTATTGTAACGTTACTATGAATAACCATCGATTGTAATCAGTTTGTTATGCTATTTTCATTTTATTGTGAGTAATCAAGACACCCATCAAGGCCTTAGAGAAAGCATCATTGTTAACTTAAAGGTTTTATCTAAAAACCCAACAATACTGTCATCAAGGCACCCATTTAGAGAAACCACTGGAGGCATTTATCAAGCCACCCACTCAGACACCTATAGAAGCTTCTATAGAGCCATCCATCAAGGCATCAAGTTACCCATCAAGCGTTCGCCATAGGCCCGTGGGAATTGTGAAAAAGGTTCTTAACATCTAATACAAAAAGCTTAATTTAAAGTTTTATTCACGAGCTCAGGCATCTTCTGTCTCTAAGTATTTTTTTTACCAAAAGATGCAATTGTCTTGAACAGAACAAAAACGGCACAAAACTGATTATTGTATATTTTGGGAATCATTTCTTAAATCAATGAGTACCTACAAAATAGCATGATTGCTCCCATTTAAGCAAATATCAAAAAATAATAAATTTTTGGTGAGTTAGTGTCGAGCGAAGTTAGAAGGTGAGGATTGTCTTTCTATATTATCATATTAGCTTTGAGAGAGTTATATGGTATGGCCTGGTGTGGTGCAGAGGTTACTGTGTGAGACTGCTGTGCAGGAGATGTGGCCGCCTTGGAACAGTTTTTCTTTTTTTTTTATGTTTGAAAATATTGTAGCTATATTTTCGAGCATATTAATTTAATCTTAGTTATATCAAAAAATGACGAATTGACTGCCCTTTCATATCAGTTTTATTTTGGTGTAGGATGGAGTCCTTTTTTGAAACGTGAATATTCCTTAAATGTATTTTCTGTCTTTTACTTTTGTGTTTTAGAAGCTTGAAGGTATCAGAAACCAAACAAATTAACCTTAAGCATCTCTCTTATAGTAAATATATGTTTATTTATTTTGTTATAAGTCTCAATTGCTTGGTAGAAACTTCATTGAAGGAGAAGAAAACGTTTAATACCCGAGTAAGAAAAGCTAACAATTTTGTACCTGTTTTCTAAGGAGTAATCAACTGTAAATTAAGTATAAAATGTGTGTAAAGTTTGAAAGTGGAATACCAATTGAACAAGTTACAGGAAGTTGATAATCATATCTATGGTGACTAGATCCGATTTCAAGAAAAAGGAATAAAAAAAAAAAAGAAAAAGACGCAAAATTCACATATAATAGAAAAAGGAAAGACTCGAACCGGAACAGGCCGATTTAATCCAAGTCCAAATACACATAATCATGACTGATTAAATATCAAAAATACTATATTTATAATACTCCAACACTCAATACAACAACATAAATCGATACTCAGTAATTGTTTTACTCAATACTTGACATCAGTACTACATACTAATTACGCGTTCTTAGTACTCAATACTCAGTACTCGATACTCTAAAGTACTGAGTACAAGAATCACGAGTTATTCAATGTCGAAATACCTTATCTTAATACTCGATACTCATTACTACATACTTAGTACTCGATACTCAGTACTCGTTTTACACAATACTTGACATCAGTACTACATACTACACACGCGATTCCCAATACCCTATACTCAGCACTCAATATTCAGTACTCGATACTCAGTACTCGATACTCAGTAGTCGATACTCTTACGAACTGAGTACAAGATTCATGAGTTATTCAATATAGAAATTCTTTATCTTAATACTCGATACTCATTACTACATACTTATTACTCGATACTCAGTACTTTTTTTTCTCAATACTCAGGAAAAAGCGAAGCTGCACCACTGTTGTAACGAAAACTTCAGAAGATATTCGTCGTAGACTGGACAATAGCCACGTGACACTCTTAACATTGCTGGACTACAGTAAAGCATTTGATATGGTACGTCACAAATTACTGTGCGCAAAGTTAAAACAAACTTTACAATTTTTCCGATACAGCAATTAAACTCAGGATAATTAGTGATAGACAATAGCGGTAGTCACAAAATTTGAATTCCTCTTCCTTTCTGACATTAAATTGTGGTGTTTCACAAGGTTCCGTCCATATGCCAAATGTCTTGTCTAAATGTGAAATTGAAATGTATGCAGATGACGTCCAAATGTATGTTAGTGCTCCGTTAAAAAATATTAGTGAATGCGTCCATCATTGTAATAATGAGCTGGAGATAGTCAGCAAATGGGCTAATAGCAACGGTCTTAAAATAAACTCAAGTAAGCCAAATGCTTGGTTATTTATAAAAGAAATATGACACGAGCAGCCTACAGAAGTTAAAGATTGAGGATCCATTATAAAGCATACTGAAAGGGCATTCAATTTAGGGTTTACACTTAATGCAACTTATCAGGGAACCAATACGTAATGCGACCGGGAAAACATATGCTCTAATTGGGCAGTTTAATCTGACGAAACAATACCTACCTACACATATAAGAGACCTGATTGCTAAAGTACATATAATTCCATCGCTGCTATATGCGGTGGAAGTTTTCGGAAGCTGTAATGCAAGTAGCAAAAATAAGCTTAATGTTGCATTTAATAACATCGCCAGATACATATATGCCAAAAATCGAACCGACCACATATCACAATTTGAGGAGCAAATATATAATATGCCCAAAAAATTACTCTAAACTCATGGATTAGCTCACGAGTGTTGATTTTCCTGCACAAAATAATTAACTCCGGTGAACCTTCCTACCTGTATCGAATGCTTAACTTTGCTTCTTCCTCATAGGACAAAAAATTTAATCCCGACAAGAAATAAAGTAGCCACATCTGACTTGCACTTCTTCCCTAATGCTATTCGCCTATGAAACCAGCTACCTAACGAATTTAAAACAATTAGAAGCGCGCCCGTCTTTAAAAATTGATTCAAACCTACCTACAGCAATAATTTTCGTTTTTTTTCCTTTCCCAAAATTCTATCTGTATAATTTATACTTTTAGTTTTAGTTTCATAATCAATGTTAAATATTAATATTATGTTAATAACTCCATCCCTAATATTTTTTTAAAAATTGTCATAGTGATTAGTGCTTTCAAATAAGTCCTGTACTTTTAGCACTTAGAAGAAATATCAAATAAATACAAATATACTTGATACTTAGTACAACATACTTAGTACTCGATACTCAGTAATTGTTTTACTCAATACTTATATTATACTAATTACTGATACTTATTCTTGTTTTTTTCCACAATTTTTTTTTATTATTTTTTTTTAAAAATATTGCCACTCCAATAATTTTTATTCTTGCTTATCTCGCATCTACTAACCATTTTCAGTACTGTGTTCTTATTTTTTTTCGGGTTGGAACCCATCTGAACTTTATAATACTTATTCTGCCTAGCGCAAGAACTTTGAATAATTTATTTGACTTTAAACTATCACGACATTGCACTCGACAATAGCGCGTAGTTAAATTGTAAATCAATTGTTTAAGGTTGGTCATTGACCACTTACTATGAATCAGGTTTTTTGTTTTATAAACTGTTGAAAGACGCGTGCCTTGACAAAGGGTGAATGCACGAGGAGTTCTCCTTCAAGCGAACTGCAATGCATGAAGCTTTCCGAGAGACTATACACTCAAAAAAAAAAGAAACCTAGAATTAAGGTTCAGCAGCTCCTAAATTTGCCTAAAAATAAACTTGCTCATTTTTTACCAGAAGACAAATGTGACCTAAGGCCCCAAAACATTCGTAATTGCAATGGGAGTTCGGTTACTGCATTGTAAATTGTTTTTTTTTTTTTAAATTATTTTGTGGGGGCTGTTTAACAAAGAATCTCTTTTCCTTACAATGCACTTAGATCCTCTGCCGATTGTACAAATCAGTACTGTAGTAATAACAGTAGATTGTTATGCAATAAACTGATTGTTAAAAAAAAATATTGTAAAAAATAAACAACAAAATAATAATACAAAAATATATAAAATATATAAAAAATGCGCGCTTGCACTGGGAGTCGAACTCACTTCTTCCAAGTCTTAAAGCGACGCTCTTCCCTTTGCGCCACTTGGCTCTTGAAAAACTGATACCTTAACTAATGACTGGGTTCTTTAGGGTAATTTGACGCTACGTCCCGGGTATCGACCGTAGCTGACAAGGCTGAGACGCCATGTCCTTAGTGTTCATTCACCACCACCGGAGGAGCTGAGTTCGAATCCCAGCAAGGTAAAAGTTTTTAACAGATAAGTTTTTATGTTTTTCAGAAAGAAGAGTTTATTTAACACTAAAAACGTCAACCACCAAGGGTTGACTGACTTCTCTTTGTTATGCATATATAAATTGTCAAATTTCTAAGGAAATTTGACCTTAGATTTTTGGAAAAAACTAAGCTTTATATCAAGATTAAAATGACCTTAAAACTTTAGGTCATTAGCAACCTTAAAGTAAGGATAGGATGTCTTTGGCGCCATTTTGAGGTCAAATCGCCTAAATTTGAGATTATTTTCAGCGGTTTTAGGCAATTTATTTATTTGGGTGTACTGTATTCTTCGAACTTGATTCTTATAACTACATACTTAGTACTCGAAACTCAGTACTGTATTCTCAGAATTCGATTCTTAGAACTTGATAATTAGTAGTCAATTCTTGATACTCCATTCTCGAGTACTCGATACTAAGTATTCTATATTCAGTACTCGGTATTTACTACTCAGTACTTGGTACTCATATAGAACACCCTGCTGCTATGTCAAATGGCAAAAGCGACTGACTTTTGAAAGACAAAGGAGTACCCAAAAAATCTGTCGCAAAGACAAAATGTAAACTGAAAATGTAAAAGAGCTTCGCTCTAACGCACTAACAAACTTTCTACCATAAAACCATAAAAACCATATTGACGAAAAAACGGCGATATAAGTTCAATCTTTTTATTCCAAGTTTAAGCCTGGTAGGATATTTTTCTGTCCTCTTGGCTGGCCCTGTTCTATATGCTCTTACTCCAATCTGTTTTTAGGATCACATCACAAAATATAAGAATCATTTATGACATGTGGCTACAATGAGATGGCATTCCATTCGTGTTCAGCGCAAGTTAAGGGGTTTGATTCCCAAACCAGACAAAATTTATTAATTTCCAATAGCAGATGGAAGACGAAAGGCAAGGAACGGATTTTTCTTTAAACTCGAGCTTGTTTGCAATTATCCATATCTTGTGGTAAAAATGAGTGCGAATTTGTTTGCTTAATTCAATCTGTATGAGATAAGCGCGAAATAAATGTATGCTTTTCAGGATTAAATCGGGATTTTTCTACTCAAAAGTTGATACCTTTCCAGAAGAATCAAGAATCTAAGAAACAATACTGAAGTGAGAATGTTTTCGTCTCAACGGTTGATTTTAAGTTTAAGAATGTTGCTTACTTAATTTAACTACAACAAAAGGCAAGACAGTTTGTGTGCTGCAACTCCTAGAACAGGTGGACGAATACCTTGTTTAGACGCACTAGTGTAAACCCAGCTCAACGCAAATTGAACTGAACAAATCTGGCTCTTTGTTAGTTGAAACCGCGAACCCTCGAACCCTACCCACTATTTTTCCCTCAATTCTTTTTCACTTAAATTTGCCACTCTGCTGGCTTTTCATTTCATTAAATTGTGTGTTGATATTTTCTTTTCGTTTTTTCCACTGTTGTTATTGTTTTGTGTTTGCTTTTTTACCGTCGTTTCTGGGGCCAATTATCAAATAATTGAAGCAAATTAAAATGCACTTTGTAAACGTGTTGTCACTTTAAAGGAGCCCAGCTGAAATGCTGAAATGAACTGAGAACACGAAAGGTATTTGGGGATTTTAGTTGCATTTATGATTATGGAGGGGAAGAGGCAGACTGGGTGAGTGGAAGATGATTGCGTCCATTGACGGAGAGAGAGAGAGACTGAGAGGGAGAGAGAGCGAAAGCGTGAGGTGAGCGTGGGAGACGAGTCAACTTATTTTTGTTTACATAATCCTTCCACGTTGTCTCGCTGTCTGTCTGTGTGTGCTTGTCTCCCCAGCCTCCAGCTCATCCCTCAGCTTACCAGCTATGCTACGGGTGCTGCTGCTGCTGGTGCTGGACCGCAAAACGTAAATTTGGGTCAAGTTTTGTAAGCATAACGTATTGCCAGACCCCCCCACACTCACTCACACACACACACACACACAAAGCACACAGCAGCAGAAGAAACCCTTCTTCAATATTTAACTCTGCCAGCACACAAAAGTATGCTATACAAAATGCTTGTTGTTTGTCACTTTTACTTTTGTTTTGTTTCTTTTTGGCTTTTTTCGTACTCAAAAAAAATTTCTTAAAAAATTCCAAAAAAAATTTGCTAGTTTTTTCAAAATTTTTATTAATGCTCTTTGTTTTTGTTGTCCTTTGCTTATTTCTGTTTAATTTTTCCTTATGACTTTTACACACACGCGTTGTGGGCGTTGCGTTTGTTTGGCGGTCAAATCAACGACTGGCGTCTGGCAACCCAAAATCCGAATCTCCGACTGGCACTATCAACACAATTTGGTGAACTTCTTGCCTGCCCGGCGGTGAGTTTCTCTGGAACGTGCGCTTATATAACGCACACTAATGTGCAGAGCTTTCCACCACACACACAAGCAAAGGCTGTGCGCTGCTGGTATGTGTGTTAGATCTGGCTTGGTATTGGTGTTAAAGGCCACAAGAAGAAAAAAGAAATGGCCCCAGCGCTAGGCAAACAATTTTATCAGTAGAAAATTAATCGTAAATTTCATTGAATGAAATCCAAAAAAAAAAAAAAAAAAAAAACCAAAAATATATAGAAAAACACACACACACTCACTCACATCAAAATAATAAAAACATTTTGCCATTGCGTGTCTTTCAATGACGTAACCCCGCATATAAAACACTCAGAACTGAAAACCACAAAAACCACTAGGTGGGTGGCCCACAGAGAGAGAGAGAGAGGGGAGTTCAATTGAGTTTTGCCTGAAGAACAAAAAAAAAATTTACATTTTTTGGCCATTCTTGTTGTTGTTGTTGTAGCTACGCTTGTTAATTGCCCAGTGGCCGCATTAGCTTTTTATAACCCAAAACCCTGAGCCTGAGGGGACAGGCAATATGAGGTGTTAATTTAAAAGAGAGAGAGAAAAGAAAATAAAGAAAGATGACAGCACATAAAACAATTTTCAGATTTTTTATGAGTTTTCAAAAGTTTTGCAACAGCTTCAAAGTGAGGATAATTGGAAATTCTTGAACCATATCGAAAACTCAAATTATCCAACAACAAAAGGTGCAGGACAATCCTGTAAAACCTTCAGACCTCATCCTTACCCTGGCTAGAAGTGTTGTTCCATATAAATAACTTTGTTAACCGCCTGAATGGTTAATACTTGTGATCGTTTCATTTCAACTAACTTGAAACAACGCGCTGTCAAATCTTTAACGCTTCTCTATATTAAAGTACACCCAATTTGATACTCGTTGTCTCAAACTAAAACTGCAACTAGTATCATTTTTTTCTTTTCTTGAATCAATATAAGCTATTGAGTATCAAATTGATATTTTGGGTATTCATTTGATACGCGAAACATTTATGGGTTCCAGCATGAAGCACATCGTTATAGTGACTTCTGATTAAACAACATCCGCTTGGACACGGATCATGTAGAGTGAAAGAACAATGTTTTTCATAGTCCACACCTGACGATTTTGTGTAATTAGTGTAAATAAAATACATATTGCAAGAGATTAAAATAAAGTTACAAGTTTATAAAAAAAAAAAAATAAGGTGTGAGTGTCGTTAACACTCACGAGGCTTTGATATGAAACATCCCAGCAAACATTTTTTATTGCAGAAGATAAGAATGCGATTCTTCCAGTAGGTGTCGCTTCACTCTGGCGATATCGCATTCTCATCTCCCTTCGGGAAGAAATGTGCCCCTCTGCGACACTTCTTGGAGGAGAGAAAGCGTTTCTTCTGGGAGATACGAAAAAGTCTATTCTCAGGGATAAGAAAGCGTTTCACACAAAAAAAAATTTTAAACTGGCTGCTGCTGCTTGCCTGTTCCGATAAACAACGAATTAAACAAACTTATATTTATTAGGTACATGAAACACTTTTACTTACTTACTCTGAGGGGATTCGAACTCGGTTCCCTTGGACTGAAGACACAATGGGACTGACATTTTAGACGACTGTGCTACGCTGCGCATCTCAGTCTAGGCAACTAAAGGGTTACTTCCAATGAATCGATTTGAAAGCATTCACCCATAAATGATTGCTTGTAATTCTCAAGTTCTTATTTATCACTCTGACCATTTAAATAGGGCCATAGAAATTGAAATTGAATTTAATCCTTTTATGTTAAAATTGCGATACCTTATGTATTTTGTTTTTGTAAATCGTCAAACTACACTAGTTTACAGCATTTCCGATCCCGACAATTTGACAGTCATTTCATATGTAAATCCTTCGCTGAGTCCAAAAAATGCAGTCCAAATAATTTTTAGTGGGGCCGTTTTCGAGAAATCGCGGAATAGCTAGTTTTGGATTCTGAAAAAAGTACCTTTAGAATAATCTGTATATCTTCAGTATCGATTCATTTATTATGAAATGGTAATGCTTTCTTGGAAGGTAATTAAACGCCCTATCATTCATTCATGCACCACTTCTTAATCCGGCGCTTGCATTCGGCGTTATAAAGGCTTTTATCGGCAACTTTGGATTAAATTTATGAATTTTTAAAAAAAAGCTAGATTTTAAGATTTTGCGATTTTCACCACGAAAAAATTGTGTAAAATTTATTTTTTTGCTGGTCACTAAAGATTTATCTATTAAAAATACAACGCCACATAATTCATTCAAATCCGTCCAAGATTATAGAAGTTATTGGCATTTAAGTAAAAAATGGAAGGTTATAAGTGCATGCAAATTGATTAAGTTTGATTGTTTTTGTGTTAGTCGGAGTAGGCATAGTTAACATTCAAACTATTCTATTTAAGGGCTACTATGACCTGCCAAAGATTTTTTGTGATTGACTTCGGTTGAAAATGAGTCCAAGACGTCAAATTGAATGCAAAAATTATACTAATAAATGGAGAAACGCTTGCGGGCGTTACATATAAAATTACTCCGCTAACAATTTCAACGACATTTACATAAATTATACGAGCTTTATCACCGGCCGAAGATACATTTTCTCTATTTTTTGCTCACATATTTCTTATTGGAGCAAGGATATTAATTCATTTTTGACGCTTGCACTAATTTTTCAACCTAAGTCAATCACAAAAAAATCTTAGCCAGGTACAAAATAAATTTGGCAGGTCATAGTAGCCCTTAAATAGCATAGTTTGAATTTTAACTATGCCTCCTACGACGAACAGTAAAACACTTAAACCAAGTCAATTTGCATGAACTTGAAACCTTCCATTTTTTACTTAAATGCAAATAACTTCTATATTCTTGAACGGGTTTGAATGAATTATGTGCCGTTGTATTTTAAATAGATAAATCTTTGGTGACCAGCAATAAAATAAATTTTTCACAATTTTTTTCGTGGTGAAAATCGGACTTAAAATCTAGCTTTTTTTTAAAATTCATTAATTTTATGCAATGTTGCCGATAAAAGCCTTTATAACGCCGAAGTCAAGCACCGGATTAAGAAGTGGTGTATGAATGAATGATAGGGCATTCAATTACCTTCCAAGAAAGCATTACCATTTCATAATAAATGAATCGATACTGAAGATATACACATTTTTCTAAAGGTACTTTTTTCAGAATCAAAAATCTAGCTTTTCCGCGATTTCTCGAAAACGGCCCCACTAAAAAAATCGTGATATGGATTTTTGGACTCAGCGGGGGGACTTACATAAGAAATTGCTACCAAACGTTCGGGATCGCAAAATTTTTATTATTTTGTAAACTAGTGCTATCATCAGACTCTCATCTCAAACTATCGCCAAACTCACTTTTTGACGAGGGAGATAAGAAACCCGACAAAATGTTAGCAGGGATGATACTAAATTTAAGGACTACATTTTAAAGCTCTTTCAACTGTATATAAATCAGTAATGACAATTTTTAAAGAGAAGAATACTAAGAGGGAGTTCAAGTACCAAATACCTCCCTAATAAGCACTGTTTATTTAATGTTAAAACTGTTAAGTCACTGTTTAGTCACTGTTCAGACACTGTTAAGTCACTGTTTAGTCACTGACTAGTCACTGTTCACTCACTGTTAGGAAAATGTTAAGTAACTGTTAAGTAACTGTTTAGTAACTGTTAAGTAACTGTTCAGTCACTGTTTTGTCACTGTTAAGTCACTGTTTAGTCACTGTTTAGTTACTGTTTAGTCACTGTTTCAGTCACTGTTCAGTCACTGTTTATTCACCGTTTACTCACTGTTAAGGAACTGAACAGTCACTGTTAAGTAAATGTTCAGTCACTGTTTAGTCACTATTTAGTCACTGTTTAGTCACTGTTCAGACACTGTTAAGTCACTGTTTAGTCACTGACTAGTCACTGTTCACTCACTGTTAAGAAAATGTTAAGTAACTGTTAAGTAACTGTTAAGTAACTGTTAAGTAACTGTTCAGTCACTGTTTTGTCACTGTTAAGTCACTGTTTAGTCACTGTTTAGTCACTGTTTAGTCACTGTTTAGTCACTGTTTAGTCACTGTTTAGTTACTGTTTAGTCACTGTTCAGTCACTGTTTAGCCACAGTTCAGTCACTGTTAAGTCACTGATTAGTCACTGTTAAGTGGATGTTTAGTCACTCTTCAGTTAATGCTCAGTCACTGTTTAGTCACTGTTAGTCACAGTTAAATAACTGTTTAATCTCTGTTTTGTCAATGTTTAGTCACTTTTTAGTAACTGTTCAGTCACAGTTTAGTTACTGTTAAGTCACTGTTAATCCCACTAAACACTAATCCCTTCTTTCCACCTCTTTGCCCCCTCTTTCACAGCGTCACGTGACGCTGATATCAAATTTTATTCCATCTAAAATCTTTCGTACCGCAATTAAAGATGTTTCACATCAAAAACCTTTTTATGATTTAAAATTTTTTAAAATTTATTGAATCTTATCTTAATGAGACTTACAATAAGTTTTCAAATCGTAGTCTAGAAACTATTTAAAAACCATCCCCTATTGGAGGTGGGTTAATGTCCGTCGCAGGGTTGGTAGGTCTAGGTCTCAGGCGAGAATGCGTTGCTTGCAGTGTGAGAGATTGTGCAAGTTCTTTAGGGTGGGCAAGATGCATCTCGGAATATTTGCGTTTGAGGTGCCGTATTTTAGTTTTGACCAAGGGGATCCCTAGTTCGTTGTGGATACACTCGTTGAGAATGTACCATGGCCCTCCACTGAGTGTTTAAAGAATTCTTGGTTGTGATCTTTGAAGAATGTCCACACAGCTTGCACAGGCATTTCCCCATTGCTGCGAGCCATAAGTCCAGACAGGCTTAATGATGCTGTTATACAGTAATACTTTATAATCTAGTTTTAGAGGGGAGCGGGAGCGCATTAGCCAGTGAAGGCTGTTGGCCTTTAGCTTTATTTGAAGTTTTGATTGCGCGAAGTGAGCATATACAACATCCTTTGATTGGTGTATCAAGGTCGCGTTTTCAAAATGACTTGTTTTAATTTTAATGTTCGTTTGTTAATAACTGAATTTGTACTACGAACTTGATCAAAAAAATATATTAAATTGATAAAAGCTTGTCTTAAAATGAAACCCAAAGTTTAAGAAACGAAATATGAAATCGATAACAGTAAAATTAAGTGTCAACCTAAATAAGTGTAAGTGTCAACCTGAAACAAGTTTGTATTAATTTGAAATCTTCGAAGTATTATTTAAAAATGGACTTTCGAAAATTTATAAACTTGATACTTGGAGAGAGAACAGAATTTGATATTCATTAGTTTCGCAATTGATGACTAAATAGTGTCATTTTGATGATTATATTTTTTTTGGGTGTAGAATCCAAACGCTCCAGAAGACAACCATTTTTCTTGACCTTCTCAATAAAACAAGTCGCGTTATATACGACATTTTGTGCTCGTAAATCGCAAGAGGAAGAGGTAAGGTGGGACGAACAGGTGCGGGAAGACATTTTCAAGCTTGATGTGAACAACTGGTGCCAGTTAAATAGCAATAATTTTTCGGTTAATCTTTTGCCTAATTATTGTACAATTTGTAAATCGATTTCTGCCCATCTGAGTTAAATAAAGTGGCAACGCCGACAAGAAGCCGCTCAAATCTAGGTAAATTTTATTATTCTTATTTATTGTAAATTAATTAAGAAGGGAAAAGCATCGAACAGATGTCCAGAGCGAAATTTGCTTGGCTTTTATAAAGAAGCATAAAGACTTGCTTGAACCTCAATCTCACAATGGGCGACAGGTCAGTTGCGGCTGCAGCCTGCAAAGAACTGACTTGAAGTCTGGCCAACCTTTCCTCCGATTGCTTGAATTGAATACTGCGTAGCCGGACCAACATCATTACCCTTATGATTTTGCCTACATATATCGTCAAATGCGGATCAAAGACGGATGCACTCTAGCGTCTCCTTCCGGATTTGCCTCTTCCCTTAATCGTCGATTGCCATCTGTCGTGCGAGAGGCATTTATTTAATTAAAACAAATCTCTTGCTTACATTTACGTTCGCCGTTCTTTCATAACCGTACAGCAGCTAGAGTTGCAAGGTATCATTTTTATTTTGGCGGGCGGAAAGTTTGAGTTTTTTGTGTGGGAAATAAAAAAAAATTAACTCAGACTCAAAGACAAATAGGTTTGTTTACTAGAACTAAGCCAATAGCTTACATTTCAAACTCTGAATCAAAAACGAATGAAAAGACTTCATTTAGTTTTCACTTGAGGTGTGTCTACCCTACGCAGTCAAGTTCGAAAGGGTTTGTGAACAAGCTTAAAGAAATGAAATCGCTAGAAGTTCTGTGGCCTAGCGAAAATATTAAACAAGCCAAATCGCAAGTGAATTCTGTGGCACCCCTGATCAAAATGAAGCCCACAAGGCTTCATATCCATGGTACAGCATAACATGAACAGCAAGGTACAGTAATCCCACGGATGACTAATGGTAGGTTTTTGAACGGGCCTCAGGAACAATAGCATAATAAGGTGCCATATATGTAAATGGCTTAAGAGACAAGGATCATGACGGCACAATTGAAAAGACCAATCTGGTGGGATCCCCCACTGCTGCAAGCGCGGTCAACTTTGTGTCTTTTTGCTACGCACACATATGCAATGCAAGAATGTGATTGTGTTTTGTGCCGACCACTGCTCTAGACCATGGTATAATTAACAAGGTAGAGTCGTCAGGAATTCACCATGCGGACTCTAATGGAAATGGTCAGTCGGAAATACCTTCCTATCTAACTAAATTTATTTTCTTTCGGCCGGTTGGCAGGGAGGTGAGCTACTATTTTAACAAATGGCGCTTATCCGACCTAGCAGTTTTTTACGCTGATCACCCCCGACTTTTATCAATTTTAAGAAGACCTTAGTTGTTTATATCGGACTTATTACGGCCCCCTTAAGATTTGCAGATTAGTTAAATCTTTTTCCCACAGATGATCTGTAATCAGATCGGTGCACTTAGTTTTTGCTTATAGTTTGCTCAATAAACGTCATCTTGAACAGAGGAAAAGCGGCATAAGAAATAAAACACATTGCGTATTATATTGCCTCATGATAGCTCTTTATTTTGGTAACTTTTCGGCATGTTCTGTATGAAAGGATATTTTGAAAATGATTTTACCTTTCGACTTGATTGTCTTGTATGGTCCGATTAGCTCAGAGAGTTAAGGCTGAGAGAGTAAGTGAGTAAGAACCTCAAATTACCTTGAACACGAAGCAAACTTCATCCTGTAAACACGGGCAAGCAATCCAAATTTCTTTCCAAAACCGGTTTGATATCCCAAAAGTTGTGTGAAAATGGGAGCACGGCTGTAAGAATTAAAGTGAATTGACCCACTGAAGGTCTCCGCACACTCAAGGTATACTAAACACGGTAGGCTCACTTGCTCTCTCACAACTCCTTATACTTGTATCAAAGAGAGCGAGAGCGAGAGAGTAATATATTTTAATACAGAGCTTACTAAGCTACTAAGTAAAACACAACAAATTCGTCCGCGCAGATGCTTCGCTTACAACTGTTGCTTCCTGACTGAAATTTAACAAGTTGTCAAGAGAGCGAGAGAGTGAGTAGGGATACCTTGTTTAGTATACCTTGGGCACACTCACACTCTAAACACAGTACTGAACTGAGTATTAAGTTCTCAGTATCGAATACTGTGTATCGAGTACTGAGTATCGACTACTGAGTATCGAGCTCTTAGTTTTGGGTATTGAGTACAAAGTACTGAGTACTAAGTACTGAGTAGTGTAGTGGTTCTTTATTATTTTAGTAGTGGTTCTTTATTATTAATAAAATAAAATAAGAACATTTTGCATATTTAGGCATGGCTTAATTGCCGTCAGCCCTAATCGAAAAAATTATACATAGCATTTATGTTAATCCTAGTGAGCTACAGGAAGACTTACCCTTACAGAGTTACACCACCTGCCTTCCCCGCTCGTCACGAGATAGCAGATCTTTCACTCTTAAGGGGGGACATCCCAGGCTCTTAAAACTTTAAAAGTGAAAACATTTTACAAATATAAAAACTTGACATAAATAAAATAGAGCTGTTGTACATGAACTTAAGTATATTAAAACTCCTCATTTACTATACTCCTCCTATATACTATAGCACCCTCAATATAATCCGCCAGGTTTGCCCAACCCATGGCTCCATCCAGAGCCGCGACGACCTCCTCTGTCTCCAGCAGTTCCTTCTTAAAAAATTGACATCGGAACTCTTTCAAAATAGGGCATCTTCCGATAAAATGATGCATGTCCTCTATCTCCTTCCAGTTGCAAAGCGAGCACAGTCCACCGTTTACCGTGTTTCTGGGGTTGCTATTTAGCCGCAGCATATCTCCTCTCGCCTTTAGGATCCATGTAATAGTCCTCTGTGTGGAACCGTTATTGCAGAACTCAGCCCCTACCGCATAGTTTAAGTTCTTGAATATGCGAACTTCGCTTGATCTGGCCATGTTCACATGTTCCTTCTTAGTTTCTTCTGTTATGGCTGTGAGTAGAGATACACTACCTAAAATCCATTCCGAGTGCGTTGCATTTCCACTAAGGGTGATGTTATGATCCTCGAGTTTTCTTCTAAGCGTCGCGTACCATCCAATCCCCTGTCGGAGCATATACCGAGACAAAATATGCGGCAATCTGGTGCTGTTGTACTCGAAAAGAGTTCTCGCTATATATTTTAGGTGCAGATTTAGGCTATAAATATGTCCGTCTTCTAGGCCTGCATCAATCGCTAATAGGTAGTTTGGCGTATTTTCCGGCAACTTAAGAATTCGTTTTATGAAATACCTCTGCAGTTGGTCTGCTTCTTCGCTTACTTCGCCTCCCCAAACTTGAGCCCCATAACAGAGAACGGCTCTACTTATGGCATTGAACACATTCCATTTTGCGCTAAGGTTCAGATTATCGCTTCCTAAGAATTTACCCCATACGGTGTTTATGCTTCCTTTTGCTTCTTTTAACCTGGCATCCACATGTTTTTTAAAGCTCATAGTGGGTGTTAACACGACTCCAAGGTATTTAAATTCCGAAACAACTTGAACAGCCTCCGTATGAAAGAACCATTTTTCTGATGATGCCAGTCTTCCTCCTTTTCGAAATACCATAATTTGCGACTTTGACCTGTTGACCTCCATTCCCCACATAGTGCAGTAGCTTTCCAGTCTTCTTATCATGTCCTGCAGTGTCTCGGGCTTGTCCGCAAGAATGACGATGTCGTCCGCATACATGAGCACTCGTATATTTGTGTCTCCAACCATTACTCCACCTTTTAGATGCTCGTGAATGTCATCCAGATATAAAGCAAATAGCAGCGGTGACATGAGGCATCCCTGTTTAACTCCATTGTGTGTTTCAAAATCCTCTGATAGACCGTTACCTGTCCAAACTGCGCACGAAGTTTTTGCGTATACGTTTTCTATTAGTTTAATCATTTTCGATGATACTCCTAATCGTTGCAGCTTGTATAGGAGGAGTCCTCTAGGCACACAATCGAAAGCGGCCTTAAAGTCTACGAAATAGGCATAAACTTTGCGTTTTTCTTGGAGTTTTATTTGGACTATTGATGCCAGATTAAATATCCCATCTACTGTCGAGTATCCACGCCTAAATCCTGCTTGGTATTCACTTAGTTTTCCGCCTTTCTCAACCCATGTTGCTAGTCGTGTGGTCAGAACACTCATAAAAAGCTTCGCTGAAGAGTTGATGAAAGATATTCCACGGTAGTTTTGCGGGTTATTTATATTACCTTTTTTAAAAATTGGGAAGATTATGCTCTTTGAAAAAGATTCCTCTACTTGCGCGCTATGATATGCTTCGTTAAATATATGGACCAAGAGTTCGTGTAGTTCAGTGGTACTGAGTATCGAGTACTGAGTTTCGAGTACTGAGTACTGAGTATGGATCGCTGAGTGTTTAGTAGTAAGTATTAAGTTCTCAGTATCGTGTACTGAGCATCGACTGCTGAGTATCGAGCACTTAGTATCGACTACTGAGTAGACCTGAGCAGATTACTTTTAATAAAATTTATTTATTTTTTGTTAATTAAAATTTAATTTAAAGAATCATTATTAAATTTATAAATTTTAGTTTTTTTTTTTTTTTTTTTTTTTAAGTATTAATTAAACAACAGTCACGTGTAGACCCATCTTGCTGCGTAGCCCATAAATCGTGTAGCTGCCAATGGTTTAAATATGTCCGCAAGTTGATTTTTGTCGAATATACTAATACAAATAATGTTATTTTCTAACTTGTTCTCTGGCAAAGGATATTTTATATCAATGTTTTGATCTTTTATGGCATGTGGATTATTAGCTATAGAGATACAACCTTGATTACTTCAAAATTTTAATAGGCCTTCTATTTTTATACTAACGCTCTTCAATAAAGATTTTAACCACAAGGCTTCTCTTTACGGCTTCAAATAATGTCATGTATCTCTGCTTCTGTCGACGAAGTTGCTATGATTTGCCTTTTAGTGTTCCAACAAATCAGATTTGAATCAAACATTTAAATAAATATCCTGTAGTACTCTTCTATCAATTTCATTTCCACCCCAGTCGGAGTCAGTATAACCAACTAATACATTTTCAAATGATGAATTTTTCTTAAAAACTAATTTCATTTCAACATTTTCAAATATCTAAGTAACCTTTTTAAACATTGCCAAAGCTCTGAATTATTTTTGCTGCTGTATCTACTCAAAATATTTACAGAAGTGGCAAGTCAGGACGTGTACATAGCATAATGTACATTAAGCAGCCTATAAGATTACGACAGGGCGCATTACAATTTTCATCTGAATTAAGCGAGTCATAATTCAGTTTGCTTGGAAGAGGGGTACTAACTGCGTTACAATTTTCCATGTTAAATTTACTTAGAACCCTTTTAATATAGGCAGACTGACTTAGACAAATTCTATCTTCACATAATTCCACTCTTATTCCAATAAAGTGCCGTATTTCGTTGAGATCAGTCATTTTGAACTTTTTATTTAAATAGCTTTTGAAGCTGTTCATTTTTTCCATGTTCCCTGTAGCAATTACTACATCATCAACATACAACAAAACATATATGTTCTCATTAATATCGCCTTTGTCATATATATATTGCAGCGATCCATCAGGAGAATTTACAAATCCACATTCTCTTAATATTTGTTCAAAAACTTCGAACCAGCATCTAGCTGCTTGTTTCAGTCCGTAAATTGCTTTATTTAATTTACATACATTTTCAGCATTACTTGAGACACCTTGAGGAAGCTGCATATATATTTCTTCATTTAGCGTTCCATTTAGAAAAGGCTGTCTTTACATCCATTTGATGTACTTTTAAATTATATTGAACTGATAGGGATAGTATAAATCGAAAACTAGAAATTCTAGCAACTGGAGCAAACGTTTCATCATAATCGACTTGGAATTTTTGACTAAACCCTCGTGCTACTAATCTTGCTTTGTATTTTATCGGATTTCCTAGTTCGTCATGTTTAATAGAAAATACCCATCTACTACCAACTATGTTTTTGTTTATAGGTTTTTAATAATCGTCCAAGTATTATTTTCTTCATGGGATTTTAATTCTGCTTTAATGGCCTCTTCCCAGAATAGTTTATCATCTCTACTATTAATTTCGTCATATGTATTTGGGATATCATTAAAAACAGTATGTGCATTCATTATGAACATATTCAAATTTGTGTCATCTTCATTATAAGATTTCTGGTTGCTTTTTCCTTCAATCTAGAACTTCTTCTAGGGACTATTTTTATATTCTTGTTGTTGTCAGTGCTATCCGTACTTTCTTTCGGGACATTTTCATGATCACTCTTCCTACTATCTTTCGGAAGTTTTGTTTGATCACAATCCTTACTTTCGTTCAGGATTTCATTTTCTTTTCTCTCCTTACTTTCATTCGGGATTTCATTTTCTTCGTTTTCCTTACTTTCATTCGGGAATCTGCCATGATCACATTCCATACTATCTTTCTGGAACTTTGTTTGATCATCATCCTTACTCTCATTCAGGATATTATTTTTATCTGTTTCCTACTCTCATTCGGGAAACTTTCATTTTCAGAATCCTTACTCTCATTCAGGATATTATTTTTTATCTGTTTCCGTACTCTCATTCGGGAAACTTTCATTTTCAGAATCCTTACTCTCATTCAGGATATTATTTTTATCTGTTTCCGTACTCTCATTCGGGAAATTTATATTATAATGTTCCTTACTGTCATTCAGGAATTTTGTTTCTCTATTTAGAGGCTCTAGAATGAAACATATTAGTTTCATCGACAACAACATCTCTCGCAACCACAAATTTGTTATTAACATCATCCCATAATTTAAAACCATTGGGTACATATCCAATTAGGATTGTTTTATATGATTTATCATCAAATTTCCGTTTTCTGGTTTTATTATGGACATACACAGTGGAGCCAAAAACTCTTAAATGGTTTAGGGTTAGGCTTCCTATCATGCCACATCTCGTATGGCGTCTTTGCCCTTCACCAAGTGCTCTGCTTGGAATTCTGTTTTCTAGGTATGTTGCAGTTAACACAGCTTCTCCCAGAAGCTTTTATCTAATTTAGCGCCACAAACCATGGCACGAGCTTTTTTCAGTTAAGGTTCTAATCATTCTTTCAGAAACACCGTTCAATTGGGGGTGTGTGGCACTGTTAAATGATAAGAAATGCCTTTTTGTATACGAACTTCCGCATCTCATTTGACAGGTATTCTCATTGTCAATATATAAATTAACAATTTTTTAAATTGAAGAGTGGATTCTGCTTTTGGCAACAAAATCTTTAAACATACAAAAAATCGGACTTTACTTATTAGGTACGTTACACAATAATGTGTAAACTGGTCAACAAAAATTAGATAGTAGTTTTTACCATCTATTGTACCGGGTGTGATTGACCACAAACGTCTGAATGAACTACAAATAAAGGTCTTTTTATATAACTTTGTCTTTATATTTCATGAAAGGTAACCTGCTTGCTTTCCATTTAAACAAGCTTCACATATTTATCGGACATTTCTAATTGTTAAGAAGAGCACTATCACTAAACAAATTCTTACTTGTTATTTCTTGTAATTTACTTTTGGGCTTATATGCCCAAATCTTCATGCCATAAACGATAATTATTTGATATTTGTATGTAATGAGTATGCTTGAAATTTTATAATAGGTATATTGTTTGGACTTACTTGAACTTTGGCAACTATCACTCCATTTTTCGTTATGGTGACGCCATTCTGTCAAACTCAATCGCCATGTCGGCCTCTTGCAGTCTTTTTACAGAGATCAGGTTGCTTGCAGCCTCCTTGCAATATAGAACATCCTCCAGTGTTATGGTCGGTATCATTTCGCAGGCGACAATTCCTCGTTTAGTGGCGTAGATATCGGTGCCTTGTTTGGCCACAAGCTATCTTAAGTGGATACTCGGGATCCTCGCTATCGGCGAACAATGACTCATCGAGTATTATATGGTCAGTAGCTCTGGAATCAAGGATAAACCACACTTACCGTTATCGAGTCTGTTTACTCGAAGTATAAACACCAATACATTTACTGATTTTTAAGTACTGAGTGTCGAGTACAGAGTATCGAGAACTGAGTATCGAGCATTTAGTATCGAGTACTAAGTACTGAAAATCAAGCACTGAAGGTTGAGTACTGAGTTTCAAGCGCTAAATATCATTTACTGAGTATCGAGTACTTAGCATCGAGCGCTGAGTATCGTGTACTGAGTATTAAAAACTGAGTATCAAGTTCTGATTATTGAGGGCTGAGTATAGAGTACTGAGAATCGAGTACTGAGTGTTTTTACTGTACATTTAGCATCGCAGATTGCTCTCTGAATCGTTTTCCCTTCTTAAAAATTTCAACAAATTTTGCCTCAACACTTTCTTTGCCCTCAATTCTTGCCTTTTTGTTTAAAAATTTCCTCATCATTTTGATTGACGGTCAATGCAAAAATTTGTTGTTTTTTTTTTGTGTTCTTTTCCCCTCTCCCCACCGCCCTCCTCCTTCAACCAAGTGAAGTGCTCCCATGCATATGCGTATCTCAATGTTGAATGTATAAACTCAAGACTATTTTTATTTGATGGTCTAAACAAAAAACAAACACACAACATGATGTGTGTGTGTGTGTGTTTTGCTTTTAGGCTAGCTTAGAAAAATAAACATTTGATTTGAATTGTTCGCACAGCTAATTGCAAGTAAAATGCCTTAAATTATAATTTGATAAATTGTTAGGTCAATTTTATGGATAAACACAAATACAAAATTAAAAATTCCAATTCAAATGGAAAGTTTTCGTGATGAGTGTGTTTTTTATTTGCTGTTTGGCTTGAATTTGTTGCCGTGATTTGGCAAACTGGAATAATTAAACAATGGGAGGCATTAAATTTGTAATGCTTTAAATAATAAAATGTATAAAAAGTATTTCCCCCCACTCAATTTCCAGTCGATTTCCTCTCATATGTGTGAAAACGCACAATTGCGTCATGGTCTCCCGGCCAAACTGCTTGTGCTAGGTTTTTAAAGTTTTTGATAGCGCCACCATCGCCCCACCCGCTTCCCCCAATCTTAGATAAGAAACAGCCCCGCAGAACGCGTTGACAATTTGAAATGACACAGAAAAAACAAGAAGACATTTCAGAGTTGTCGTAAGCGCTGACTAATCAGAGTCATTATCAAAAAACGAAAAAAAGCCACAAAAGCAGCCACAACTCAAAACAGGAGAGAAGGACAACAGGCAGCGTTTTGTGATTATCATTCGAGGCGAAAGTGCTTTTTAATGTCTGTGAGCATTTTAAATAATTAGCTGATGTGGGCGGCAATGTCGCGTCTGACAAGGGAGGAGGTGGGGGGAGGAGGGGGGTGTAGGAGCAGGAGCACTGCCTGTGTTTGTTGTAATTAGCGCAACGTGGCGTCGTCCAAAGGGAGACATTGCTGTTCCTCGCATTATTTTGAGACAGAGCGGGAGCTGCAAAAGAGTTGTAACCAGGGCTGGATAACAGGGACTTAGATATTGTTAGCTTTGGCTGCTTAAAGTGTGACCAGTAAAGTGGACGCCAATGAGGTACCATCATAAATTATTGCTTTTAGGGTGTACATAATAAATAAAAAAAATCAAAACAATTTTAATTTTTAGTTTTAATCTCTGCGAAAAGCCTTCATATTACGTATATTACGTATACGACACGTACACCTATAATAAGAATTCCGTCATCGAATTCTCCGCATCATTTTAAAAGTTGTTAAATTTAAAATTAATCAAGCAACAAACAAATAGAGGGCAGGAATCGAATTGGGCGGAAAGTGCGAATAGTGTGTTCACTTCATCCCATTATGATTTCTGGACTTCATTATAAATATAATTGACTAGCAAAAAAGCCCGTCGCGCTCGCTGCGCCTTTAACAGTATAGAACAATTTCCGAATCAGTTTGAAGGCAATCGTGAGAGTCAAATATTTACCAAATTTGAAAATATTCCTTAAATTTGTTTTCTCTGGAGAGCCCCGAAATCGAATCATACATACTTAGGCTTGAAATTAACGTTTTACTACTTTGCTTTTTCACCGTTACGACTTTGCTGCTGCGTTCTTCACTCCCCATCCACTTCTTACACAACTTCCACCCGTTTCGCACCCACATCCCTCCCAGTTCTCGCCCACATCCCATCCACTTCCCACCCACTCTTCACCCAATACCGCCCACCCACTTCCCCAGTTCCCACCCACATCCCTTCCACATCCCATCCCTTCCACACCCCTTTCCATCCCTTCCACATTCCTTCCACACATCCCACCCCCATCCCTCCCACATCCCACCCACTCTACACCCAATTGCCACCCACCCACTTCCCCACAGTTCCCACATCACTTCCCACCCACATCCCTTCCACATCACACCCCCATCCCTCCCACTTCCCGCCCACATCCCATCCACTTCCCGCTCCCATCCCACCCCACCCACTCCCCATCCACTTCTTACACAACTTCCACCCGTTCCCACCTACTTTCCACCCACTTCCCGCCCACATCCCACCCACCTATCACCCAATTCCCGCCAAGATCCAATCCACTTCTCTCCCATATCCCTCCCACTTCGCGCCCACATAACACCCACCCACATCCCACCCACATCCCTCCCACTTCGCGCCCACTTCGCTCCCACTACACCCACCTCCCGCACACTTTCCACCCACCTATTTTCCCACTATTCTCCCACTTCCCAGTGGGCATCTCGCCGGTATTTCCGGTATTAGTATTCCATCCATCCATACAAACAGAGTTTTAAGTCAATCGGATGAAAAATAGTTTTTTGCATGCAGAGTTTTCCAGGAATTTTCCGGCCGTTGCACAGTGGGTCCAATGGCTCTGCTAGCAGAATTAAATTAATAACTTTAGTAAATTAATAGATATTTTAATGAAACTTTGTACTTACAGTTTTTAATTCATTTTACGTATATTCGCCAAATTTCAATGTCCTACGTTAGGTATTTCCCATAGCTCCCATACAAATGTTAAAAAAAACATATTCATCAATATAAATGTTCACATTTTTTTTTTTTAAATTTTTAAGTGTTTTGTTTTTTTTTAACTTACATTTTAACTAATGAGTTTGTTTTCTATTTATTATTCGCTACTATTATTCGGAATCTGAAGATTCAGAATCATTATTTAAATGTGGGAAATTTATTAGAAGACCAGCAACAAATTTATCAAATTTAATAGATTTCACCGAATTTGTTGACATTTTAGACAATGATGTTATTAGTGGATCAGAAGACACGAGCAATGCGTGCATAACATCTTCCATTGTATTAGATCTATTGTTCTTTCGAGAATGATTCTCCCGTATATTCCGGCAATCCTTATTCCTGGCTTCCAGGGCTTCTTCAGACATCATGCCAATAGGAAGACCCACATGCTTTATGATGTCTGCACCATGAATTAATATCTTATGGACAGATGATGGCATATAAAACCATGGATACAAGTCGACAAACATTTTAGCTGGATTTCATGGCATATGAACTAAATGCATCGATATTGATTTCATAGCCACAAGTTAATGCACGTAAAATGACACTAAAATTAAAAATGAGTGCCTCGCTAACTCCTGTGATGCGTGATACCAAATCAGGTTGAGTCAACCGGGTAATGCTTCACCAAATCCAAATTGTTCATGTCTTTAGGAACTGCTCTACAAATTCCACATGTCTGTGTGGATGCTTCTGCTAGAACACCAAATGTTTTACCATCCACCATCGTCAGATGAAATTCATGGAGTATGGTATATGAGCTGGTCAGTGTTGGCTTGATCGACGTTATTTGGCTTTCAACATTGTCAGTCTCCAAAGTTATTAATTCACTTGTCTCTTTCTGACAAATGAGTTATATGGGACGACAATAGCGGGTTGATGAAGGTCGCGTGTTCTTCCACAATATTGTCGAACCAAGCTGAACTTGTAATGGTACAAGGCAAACAGTAAATAAATGCTGATCGACCATACTTGTTTCACCATCTTGAAACTTTTTGGCGATAGGTTGCGTGGCCACTGCTTCCATCGCAGCCCCATTTGTAGATTGCAGTCAAACTTCTGTTATTATTTTCCGCTGAAACATGATTTTCAACAACCTGCGAGTGCGCATTTATGATACGGCTTACCGTATGGTCTACTAAATTCTGTAGAGTTATTTCAGCAGAATAATCGGTTACTTTTAGTCCGTCTGGGTAACACATAATCTTTGCTTTTTGCAGCCTATGGTAGTTGGGGTAGCTGGTATGTATGTTTTGTGTGCCCAACATCTACATACAGTGCAAGCGCTTCTTCAGGTGAGAAGGGAACAGGTAATTTCACTGGTGTGTCCAATGACTTCTTTATTTGTTGTGCAGCACTCTCATCTGTATTTAATGTGGCAACAATTTTTGAAGCCGTTCGCATTCCAGATTTATACAAACTGGAGCTTGTAGCCACCATCAATTGTTCACAAGTTGCTTGTTTCATAAGAGTAGACACTTGTTTGATCTGCGCCTTAGGGCACAAATCACCAAAAATCCTTTTTAGGCCTACCAATATCTGATGTTGACAGTGCAATAAGTATATGTGCATTAACATTTTTGCAAAAACCTTGTTTTAAACCAAACGATTCAAGCCAAGTATATTTTTACTTATAGCTCTAGAGCCAGTAACTAAGAACTGCCTTACAGTACTTCAATATTTATTAACAAAAAATTATTATTTAACAAATGTATTTCATTCTTAGGAAATAAGTATATGTGCATTTTATATAGTTCTTAAAATTTTGTATTAAGTTCAAACTTTTGATCAACTTTAATAGTTAATGTGCTTTCCTTTTGCCTCTAAGACTTTTGCAAGGCGGTTTGGCATGGAATCTGCCAGATTTTGGAGAGTTTCATTGCTTATTAACTCCCATTCTGCAAGCAAAGCGTACTTTAAATGCTTAATTGAGTCGAACTGCCTCCCACCTTTATAAATCCTGGCTGAGAGGATACCCCAGAGGTCCTCAATTGGGTTCAAGTCAGGACTGATAGCCGGCCACTCCAGTACAGGTATTTTTCTTGAAGAAAAATAAGCCTTTGTGGCTTTTGATGTGTGGATTGGAGCGTTGTCCTGTTGAAAAATCCATCTATCTTCGTAAAGATCGTCTGCAAAATCTATTAATTCACTCTCCAGCAATTGAATATAGATTTCTGAGTTTGTTCTTATTGGAATAAAACATAGCCGAGACTTTCCTGCATATCCGAAACAGGCCCAAATCATCAGTGATCCACCGCCGTGATTCCTCTTATGGCGAGTTTCTCTTGGTTTTCTTAAGTCACGCCAATACTTATGACAGCCATCAGGACCATCAAGATTAAACTTTTTTTCATCCGAAAAAATAACGTTTCGGAATTCTTCGGTCCAAAATTTGTACCTGTCAGCAAACGCCAAACGAGCCTTAAGATGGCGTGGCAATAGCATCGGTACAGCCACCCGGGAACTATGTTTAAGGTTACAATTTTCAGTTAAAATTTGATGGATCCGTCTTCTACCGACATTGAGCTCTAAATGACGTTTAATGCCTGTACAAGACATTTGATTGTTTACAGCCAGGCGCTTAATCTCACGCTTGCACCTATCGTCGATGTGGCTCGGTCTGCCACTGCGTTTAATCTGACCATAGGAGCTTGGATTTTTAAGAAATTAGCTATCGTATTTCTGTGTCGAGACACTCTGGAAGCTATTTCAGTGATGGTAGCCCCACCTTCGTTCAATCCTTGGATTCGTCCGCGTTCCTCAGCTGATAAATGTGTTCCACGCGGCATTCTGAGGAAAATTTAAAAAATTTTTTTTTGTGTTTCTGCAACAACTACTTAATTTACTCTCAAGTTTTCATTTTTTATCAAAACACATTCAATTTGTTGCACGCCGACCATTAAATGCACACTAATTGGTTTTTGCACATAAACTTATTTCCTAAGAAAATCAAATCTCGCCACTCAAATGTGTGATAACGGTACTAAGAATGATGACCAAGGAAGAATTATGCAAAAGCATTCTAAAAATAGATAACAACAAAAGACTTTTGCATACCTAGAACATATGTTCTGTTACTATTGAGGAAGAGAGAAACGAAAACATATTTGCACATATACTTATTGCACTGAGGTATGAGGACGACAACGCGGAAGAAAAAATGAAATAATAATAAATAAATTCATTAACATAAAAAACACAACGGGTGGTGCTGTTGCTTTCGCTGTTGCTGGTGCCTAGGAATGCGTGACGGAAGCCTGGGCTGGCTCGTTACCTGGCCAAGATTATCATCAGAGAATTGTTATTGTTGTAGGATTTGCATGGCGGCTTTTGTTTTTTTTTTTTTCGGCCATCGTTAGCAGTTCCCTCCCCCCTTCTCACTCACCCTCTTATTTACATAATTTTTGTTGGCATTTTTTTGTTTCCCTCGAGTGCCTCATCAATGTGGGGCCAATGCTGTTATTTGCCGTTGACCCCCCTTCCCCTAGCGACAAGCGATTACACGCTCCCATAAATACCAGGCACACAATTGTCAAGAGGGTTGACAGTGCGGGATAAGGGTTACAGTAGGCCTTTATGCCTCATCAACGGCACTTTTCCGCTCATTGCGACCGTAAACTTTATTAATTGAGTTTGTATTATGTGCCAGAGTAGGGAAAGCCTCTGGCTTAAAACGAAAATCAAATGATAATGCAAATTTGTTACACAGGAAAGTGGAAAAGTGGAAAATGCTTTAAGAAATGCAAACAAAAAAAAAGCAATAAGAACCTTAACACTTTTCTTGATTGGCCCAGCACACACACACAGGCGGAAGTGGACAGCTATAAAATATGTGTGCGCCCCTACCAACATACCAAACTTTAACCATAACGAAACTCAAGCTTCCTCCCTCCGTCAATGACTTGCTTATCAATTGCCCAGAAAAGTATGCTACGAAATTCATGCTTTGCGTGCCTGTGGGTGTTGGTGTGAGTGTGAGTGTGTGTGTGTAGATTTGCGATAGCATAGCCTGAATTCATAAACAATATTCTACATGAATTGTTGCGCCCTTGCGTCCTGTTCAATTGCTTTTTCTGTTTTTGTTTTTGTTTCACTTTATTTTCCGCCCTTAGAAAACTTACTCCTGTTACGAATGGATCCTTCGACTATTTTGGGTTTTTTATTTCAAAATTTTTGTATAGAATTACCAAATGTTGCCAGCTTTCCCATCGTAGTTGCTCCTTTATGCATTTTCCACATTACCTCGCTTAATGGAAAACTGCTTTGCAATCTTAATAAGAATCTAAATCGAATGCAGCAAGAGCTTAGTCATCAAACAGCGGGCTCATCTGTACAGCGAGCTGCTCTTAAGCGTGGGCTGCCTTTTATATGCCACTATTCATCCGTTATGGCAGTCAATCTTTGATCAAACTTGGCAGAGTTGTGTTAAAGCTTAAAGCTTTATCATTGAAACAATATATATATCTGAGCTCATTTACAATTTTTGCAAATTTCACGGTTTTTATGGACCGTTTAATCCATATTCATACTAAATAAATAAAGAAAGCTTAGGAATGAAAATTAATCAATTATTATTTGTAAAACAACTAGAAAAATAAAAAAAAAAAAAAAAAAAAAAATAGGCCATATAATAACACCAGAAAACAAAAAAATTAAATAATTGAAAGCCCCCTCCATTTTCTATTAACACAAATATATAAAAATTATAAAAATAAATACCTAAGAGTTTAAATTAAGAAGAACACCACATAAATTTTAATTTTCCCTTCCGCTCCTTCTCCTTCTTTCTCCTCCTTTAAAATAACCAATCACAATTGAACTACATTTGTCGAACTGGCCTGATCGGATCTCAAGGACATACCTGCTTTAGAAACGATCGGTCGAAACAGATTGTTCCCAGTGAGAACAATTCACGCCACGCGATCTCTCCCAAATCGTAGTTATAATTTTATGCTTCTCAACAAAATCAAGTAAATTGGGCACCAATAGCTCATCGTGCTTTTGAAAAAACTTCTTAAAGTATGTAGAAATTTTCAATGCGATCGGCCGTCCCAAATCTATGAGCAATATTGCTATAATTTACGCCACTGAAAATCCTGGGAGACTAAAAAAAGCTGCCTCTAAATGATCGAAAAAGTCGCGGTTTGGTGCGGCGTTAGTGCGAAAAATTTTCGGTCAATGGTGCCGTTTTTTCCAGTAATGTATAATCCATGCTGTTACCATCAAAAAAAAAAAATAAAAAAAATCTTTAAAAAAAAGAATAAAGAAAATAAAAAAAAATTAATATAAATATTTATAATAACAGTTGTCCTTTATAATAAACTAATTCAGAGATGTAAAATTTACATTATGGAAAATTTTTGCACGCAGATTTTTTTTAAATTTTCACGCCCCTCCTGCCTAAGAATTTAAAAAGTTTTCTCTAAGTTTTAAAGATAGAGATTTGACCTTAGGAGAGTTATTCGCGACATGATGATCGATTTTGCGAAGGAAATGATTCGTCGAAAGACGGATGAGCGTAGTTCTCAAATTATGAGCAAAAGAACACTCCCCGCCGCTACCACCACTCCCACCTCCTAAACAAATGTCGCATACTTTTATGTAATAGTGGGAAACTGTTAAACGTTTTTATATATTATATCAAGTGTTAGAGCGACTTTAACTCACGCTCTCGTTTTTGCTTTAGACTCATCCCACCTTAATTTTGGAGAGTAGCTGGTCATCTATACATCTCTGTCATTATTGCTCATTTTGCTCAAACTTTCAATACGCACAGTGTCATATGATGGAGTGGGATTTCCTCTTCAACTGTATGCCTTTTAGCATTTCGTGCACAGACTCCCCGAATGCACAAAAACAGTAGTGGAACATTTTCTTCCACGAAATGTAAAATTTCCATCTATATCTCCTTGTGTTCCTCCATTCAACATCATAAGGTTGCTGGACTCACATAGTTCGAGTCCATTTGTTTCTATGGCGGTCTTTCATATATTGAAGCCAGTCGGTTGCACTGACTTCCTTTCCAAGTAATGGGGCCGGTTAAATCTTAATCTTTTTTGTGGTCCGAGGTTAGTTCTGTTCATTTTTGGAAGCACTGAAGCGATGACTACACCCAAAAAAAATTTGACACGCGCTGTTTAAATTGAAACTGCAACTAGAATCTTTTCTATTTGTGTATCAATATTAACCTAGAGAGTATCAAATTGATATTTTTGGTATTATATTGATACTTTGACTATTAATTTGAGACGTAAAAGTATTAATTTGGAATTAAAACATGTTCAACGTCAACGAATTTTAGTTCGAAAAGCCAAGCTCTTAAGTGAAACAAAACTTGACGAATGTCGCAGCTTGCAATGCTTGACGCGTCACATTTATTGTTTTGATTTTTGTGCAAACACATTAGTATTAAGCTAAGAGTTAATGCTATGCAAGACCCTGCCCCAGACGACTTTCTGAAGATAAACTAATTGATTTGTTGTTGTGTTGGAAATACATTACTAATACAAAAAAAAATTTAAAGGATACTTAAAACATGTCCACATGTCAGACCTACTTCAACCTACTGAAACCTACTTCATTTTGAAGCCTCATCATTAGGTTTTCCTTTTCAAGTTTGTGTTGTTGCGTTGAAGTGTAAACAACATAGTTTTTATGAGCTTTGATTATGTTAACTTTTGTGGCAACAAAATACAATTTGCGTGAAAGTTTACTTTTCTGCTTTTATTAGAATCGAATGCTGCAACAAGCTTACAGGGAACATGCTTTAAGCGGTCGTACTTCTAAATCCAAAGCCGAAACTTCACGCTATATTTGGTGGGACCAATTAGGCGTGGTGTACTTTGAGCTGCTACAAATCGAGTAAGACCGAACTTGAAGCGAAAAACGACCAAAAGACGATCAAAAGCATGAAAAAGCTCGGCCACATGTTGCGCAGCCGTTCAACACATATCTGGAGACGCTGAGACACCCGTACAGGGGGTGTTTTTTGTCAAACAAAAAAATTTAATGATTTGTGCTTTGAATTGCTGTCACAACAAGATTTAAGAACCAACTTAGAGCAGCACGTACTAAAAATTTGCTTGAGCTGCATAACAATGAAAAACGAGTTTTGACACCGATAGACCTTACGTTTTTATTTCCTTTTCGTATATTTTGTAAATCTTTCAGAAAAAATTGCTGCTTTTCATAAATATTTAATTCGTCTAAAATTTATGTAAAATATTTTCAACCCACACACACACACACAAAAAAAAGTGCATAAATCTTGCGGCTTTTCGCAGATTTCATTTCCTGTGCGGGTTTAAGTCTTCTATTTTCTTTGCTCTCCTTTTGGCACAACCTGCATGCCCAGCCAGACATCGACACCATAACAGCTAGCTGGCCCCATCTACTCGCTCACTCATTTTATGTAGCAGCACTAATGGCGCTTTATTATTGGCAAAGTTACTCCACGACGCTCAACGCAAACACCCCTGCTCAAGCATTTGGGGATGCTCCACCTACAGCAGCTCCATTGCCCAGTTCCTTTTTCGTCTCCCTTAGCCAATTTATATGGAAATAGATGCGCGCGGCACATTTTGTTAGCGACGAAAATCGATGGCCAGACTGAAGATTACTTAGCCCGAAAAACTTTTGAATGGCAACCAAATTTAGAGAAAAGGGCTACAAATCGTCATTGAAGTAGTCCAGTCCAGCTGGCCTTAAAATAGAACGAACAAAACAAATCGAAGAGAAAGTCCGAAAGTAAATGTTAAAACGCGTACGTGCGTGGCACCCCCCTTCCCCTTCCCCTTCCCCCCCACATAATTGGTTTTCGCTGGGCTATAGCAAATGGCTTAGGCAGCAACTTTACGGCGACGTCTTCTTCTTCTTGAGGGTTTCGTTCGCCATTGATAAAAATCAATTACACAATCATATGCCAAGCTCAGTGGCACGCCCCACGTCACCTCAAAACTCTCCATTTCCCTTCACTTACCACACGACTTTCAATCAAATCAACCGCGCCAACAATTACCCATACACCAGACCAGCCAGACACGCCTTCTGCCACCTACGCCACAACACTGAGACGAAAAAAATGCAGGGACTTGGGAGCTTGAACATTTTCCATAGAAGAAAATTATTTGTCCTCTCTAAATTCATTGCAATTATCTTTAAAACAAAATATTTAAGAATTTAGTTTCGTTTGGTCAGTAGGCTTTATTTTTTTCCAGTGTAAAAGTAAAACACCCACGCACTTAACTATACCAAATGAAGGTTATATTTTTTTGTAAACCAGGGATGGCTTTTTATTTTATAGTAATTTCAGTAACTCAGCTTTGCTATGCTTTACCCATGATTGAGAACAGTAATCTCGATGTAGCGATCTCAGTTGCGGAAGTTAAAATGGCGATTGCAAAATGCAAATGCAAAAAAGCTCCTGCTATGATCGCATCCCCGCTGAATTTTTAAAGGAAGCTTCTGGAATTTAATTAGTGTCTTACAATAACAACCATATTATGCTTAACTCAGAGGCACCAGATTCCTTCCGACTAAATGTTATATATCCCATATACAAGAAAGGGGACCCAGCGCAAGCAGAATCTCATTCCAAAACGCAATGGTAAAGGTGTTCTCCTCTGTTATTTTAGCTCGTCTAATTGCTTGGGTGAACCAAAAGAACCTGATCAGCGAGTACCAATCCGGTTTCCGAAATGGCTACTCAACTGTTGATAGAATTTTTGTCCTCACCAGCTTCGCACTGCATTACTTGGAACAGAAAAAAAGCTATGCATGTTTTTGTCGATTTTCGTGCAGCTTTCGACACCATTAACAGGAATGCCCTTTTTTACAAAACTGAGCAATTTAGGATTATCGTCGAAAATGCG
Source organism: Lordiphosa stackelbergi (assembly GCA_018904235.1). NCBI lineage: Eukaryota > Metazoa > Arthropoda > Insecta > Diptera > Drosophilidae > Lordiphosa > Lordiphosa stackelbergi. Next base: position 8,157 of record JAEIFU010001752.1, on the reverse strand, counting down.
TGCAGTTATAAAAAGCCTATATGTCGACAATAATACAGAATTATGGGACAGGAAACAAATGCTCGGACTGGTTTGAGACAAACAGAGGCGTAAAACAAGGATGTCTATTGAGTCCGTTGCTATTCGCACTGTTCATTGAAGACCTACATGACTACCTAAGCGGAGGAGCGAGGCTAGGAGATGTCAATTGTAAAACACTGATGTACGCCGATGATATGGTACTACTGGCCGAAAGTGCGGAAGAGATGCAGTATACAATTGACAAAGTATCTGAGAATCATGGTGGTTCGAGATGGCAGAGGGCGCCTTGCAAGAGCAGAGAAGTGGTACCTCGACGGGACAGAGCTGGAAGCTGTAAAGGATTATAAATATCTAGGTGTCACACTGACACAGAAAATGCGGTTTGAGACACATCTGCGGAACAAATTGTCAGAAGCTAGAATTGCAATCAACAGCACGTGGAAAAGTTTTATGTCAAGAAAAGACACAAAACCAAGTGCGCAGTATAAGCTATTTGAGGCACAGCAGGATCAATTGTGCTATATGCAGCAGAGGTGTGGGGTTATGCTGAATACGATAGTGTGGAAAAACTAGCACGTAATTTTATTAAAAGCTATTTAAACTGCCAATTAACACACCATCTTATGCGATACACCTTGAGACTGGTCTACCTACCCTCTACCACAATACCCTGGACAACGATATTTAAATATATTAGAAAAATCATGGATCTACCTCAGAGTAGGCTTCCTAGTTAGTCGCTATGCAAATCCTGAGGGACCAATCGCAGTGTTTGGCAGAATGGCACAAGCTATAGTATGATTTGCGATATAGATGAAAAAATAAAAAAAACACGACACTGTACTGAAAAGAGTTGATGAAGCCCAGCGGAATGCCTTTGCGGTCACTGCCCGGCGGAGCGAAAGGCCTAAACTTCAACCTGGGACAAAGCAATTACTTTAGAGATGACTTTATGGTGGATGCAATAAAAATGTATTTCAAGTCAGATCCGATGCTGCCACTAAGACCATAGACGGTCTCGTTAACATGAGCGCCAGGGAGGATACTCATTTTATTTCCTCTCCAGAATCCAAAATTTGGGGTTAATTAAAAACAACAAACAAAGTATTTCCTTCACAGAACTTCAATATTTTTGGAGAGATAGTTAAATATTACCCTACAATGAATTCTATGTAATTAATTCTTCAAATATTTTTTGTTTGCTTGCCAATTCAACTCCGAAAAATTTATCTCATATCATTAAAAACGGGAAAGGTAAAGTCAAAACTAACACAAGGATCATTCTTATACATTTGAATGCGCTCCTCGAAACTGTTAGCGATTGACAAAACTTCTGAGCAAACATTACATATTATGATGTCGAGCAGTATTTAAAACTAGACAATTTTTTTACTAATATGAAATTCCGAACGAAATTAAGTATTGCAAAACGAAGATCATCCGGATCCTAAATCGCAGCTGGCTATGCTTGACAAGGGAATCACTTTTCAAGTATATTAAACAGATTCTTGTGGAATTCAAAAGTATCCTTAGTTAAGAGTACATGCTTTGGAGAACCTTTCACATTTTTCAGCGCCGTTAAAGATAAATAAATTGATTTTTGAAATTCATTTAGCGAAATTTTGCGAAGAGCTTAGTATAGGACGAAGCTGAAGTATTCAATTTGGTTTTCAGACAAGATATGCCCGTAGCAAAATCGTATAGCTCTTTGCGAAAGAGGAAAGAACCACAATGCTGCTGTGGCGTTTAGCGCTGCGTACTCTAAGTGAACATACAATGCAGAGATACGCGCAACCGACAGATTCAAAAACCGGCGATTTAATTAAAAACGGATATTATCAGTTCTCTGAAGGAAGTTAAACGTGCAATACATGTACGTCTAGGGTTCCCACAAAGATGTGCACAAAAATATGTATGTCTCCACTCTTTACACACAGGGTGTATGTGGGTGCCCGGGTCTATGGCTGGGGAACTCTGATGTATGGGTTCGAGCATAGATATACATAAATGCATTAAAATATGGTGACTTCTAGTCTCACGCATACGATCGCATGGGCAACTTTGCGTGCATTCATATCCGTACAAATATTTCCACTTGCTAATGATATGCATACTATGTCGAACATTGAAACTTTATTTGTGTAAATAAGTCACATTTTTTGCTAGAGTTTGATGTAAAAAATTGTTTATAAAACGTTTTGTTTTAATTCTTATTGTCAATTTATATATAAAAAAAATAAAAATAAAATTTTATAATTTAAAATCTTATCTCGAAATATCATGTGAATATACTGTTCCACAATGAAGACCAACCCCTAGGTAATATAAATTGACCCTCAATTTGGTACCGGGTATAAAATATAAAGTTTCAAATTGCGTAAAATGTCTAAATGGGTGGACCAAAATATTTAGGAGGTCCCTTTAAATGAAAAAAAATAAAATGATTACGCAAATAACAAAGAGAAAATATTGCGAATCTCTTTGCTGCCCTAAAGTATAGGCTCAAAATTTTCACGAGGAGTTTTTAACAATACAATATATATAATAATTTAGGCTCCTTTCTCCTTATCTACATTACTCCTTGTTCTAAGTAAATATTATTAATATTATATAAGTGTGCAAACGGCTTTTTGCCAAGTATAATTTTAAAAAAAAAAAAACAAATATAGTTAAAAATCATAAGATATCTAATACTACTTATACTACTATTAATTTCAGCTACTCCACAACAAGATCAACTTATGGTCTGAATAGCCATTTCCTTCCACTTTTTAGAGTAAAGTTTAGGAGTAAAATTTGATTTCAGCGTCACGTGACGCTGCAGCGCTGCGCCAACGTCATGCATATTTGGTGTTGTTGTTTATAGCGGTGTGTCCCAGGGTATCAAAAATGGGTGAAAGTGGCTGGAAAAAGGGGGAGAGTGATGGGAAGTGGGAGGAACGTGGAGGGAAAGTGGGGGTGACTCAACAGTGACTTGACATGGACTTCAAAGTGACTAAACAGTGACTTTCCGGTGACTTAACAGGGACTTGACAGTGACTAAACATTGACTAAACAGTGACTTCACACTGAATTAAACAGTGACTTTACTGTGAATTGACAGCGACTTAACAGTGACTTAACAATAACTAGACATTGACTTGCTAATGACTAAACACTGACTCCACGTGACTTGACAGTGACTTCACTGTGACCTAACATAATTACAGAAAAGATGGAAGAACACAGAAGCCAGTGATCTTGTTGTTGAATTTCTACTCTCTGTTTACTTCTTTTGAAAGATTGTCATTGCTGATTTATAGCCATGGAGGAGCATGTGATTTTGAAGTTAAGCCTAAAAATTTACCATCATGTTTCACATCAAAGTCTCGTGAGTGTTAACGACACTCACATCTTTTTTTTTTCTATAAATGAAGTGAGTCCAATTGCATGCAATTTTCTTCATGAACCCCATAAGCAAGCAATTTTTAAAGTCATGGTCTCACCCCCTTATCTGATGCTTTTTGGTGTATAATAAGCGTATAAAAAACAAGTAAATAAGGTCGAATTTTAACTGGCGCGTATGGTTGTTTACCATATACATATTCGTTCAATATGTTATAAATACTTTTATAAAAACTTTTCGAATTTAAAAAATAGTAACACAATACTACAATACCTTATACAGAGGGAAAATGCACTGAAATTATAATATTTACATTTTGAATTTAATATCTCCACCATTAACTTAGCGTTAAATATGGAACTCGTAAATATAAAGTGTGTTACACTTAAATTTTTTATAAGTATAAGGGTTATTATTTTTAATATAAAATTTTTTTTTAATTTAAAATTGAAAATTTTTTTATTTAAATATGAAAATATTAAAAAAAAAAAATTTATTATCTTTGTATATCCATTTGGTTTGTTCTGAATCAAGAGCGGAAATCCCAGTGGAGCCACTCTACCAACCAGTTGGGCTTTAAAAAGCAATAATTTACACAAGAGATTAAATCTGAAAATGTTTACTTACTGTGGGATTCGAACTCGGTGCCATTGGTCTGAACACAATTGGAATGCTGTCTCTCTCTACCGGTTGAGCTATTCCGCGCTCTGGTGGCAAAGCGTTTAGTACACTTCTTGTATAGAATTGAATATACCATCCGCCTAAAAACATAAGACCACTTGTAATTCTCAAGTTCGAATTCCGCAGATTATTCATTTATAATGGGCAAAGAAAATTTGGTCATTAAATGTGTTTATATTTAAATCAAAGCGCAAATTAGTTAATTTTAATACGAAAATTGCATAGTAAAATTAAAAATGATTGTATTAGTTTTTACTATGCCATTTTTCCCTGAGTGTACTTTAAGTTATTTCAAAAGATGGCAGCAATTGAAATGAACAAATAATTTCGTTTTAAAAATTTGTATTCAAGAACTTGTCGTATAAGTTTTTTCAAAACTTAAACGCTCTGTTGCGCCTACTTAAAATTAAAATAAAATTTTTTTGAGTTTCACAATTATTAATTTATTAAGGTTTATTTCCCTTTCCGTTCTTTATGATTTCTTCTAACTTTCTAATTTTAACAACCTTCATTTGGCTTTCCAAGTTACTCGCATTTTTCTATATTCATCATTCCTCTTTGTGACCTTCCTTGACATCTCTGTCTCTTTATTTCATTCTTCCTTACTCCATATTTCCAACTTCTTAGTTTTCACTGACTATCTCTTTTCTTTTTCCTTTTTTTCTTTTTCCTTCTTTTAATTCCACCTGCTACCTCTTTTCTGTCATCTCTCCTTTCTCTCCTTCGCCTTATTTTCTTTCATTTCTTATTCCTCTCCACAGAACTTTAAGATTATTTCTCTATTCCTTCCCTACTCTGTCTTTTCGTGCTATTTTCTTACTATTCTTTCAGCTCAAAGACCCTTTCTAACTTCTTTATTCCATTTTTCTTTATTGTTACTTTCAGTATTCCTTCTCCTCCTCTCTTCTTTTGTTCATAATTTTTTCCTTCTCTGCAAGTTCCAATTTTTGTTCTTTATTCCTTTTTTCTTATTCCTCTTTTTTGTCTTCCTTGTTTCCTCTGTCTCGTGGTTCTTCATAGCTCTTCCCTCTTATAGATTAATTTTCCACATTCTTCAAATTCTTAATGGGTAAAAAAAAATGGGTTAATTACGCCGCGCTGCACAATGTGTTTTTTATTTAAAGGTAAAAGCTACTTTTCTTGGGTAATTAGGACCTAGTAAACACGAATCCGAAGTCAAAAAATCTACCTATGACAGTTTCGCCAGGTGAGATGGTTCAATTACTCGAAAAGTCACATTCACAGGTGTATTAAAGTCTTCTTGTGCTACTTATTCTACGGATTGTATTATTACGGACTATTTTCGACCTTTTCTTAAAATTTTACATGACTTTCGGAATAAAATATTTATGGTTACGTGTTTTAATTATTTTTTTTTTTTGCTCAAAATTCATCTTTTTGTAAGGTTTTTTCAACCACCACCTGGACCCCACCTGCAAGGTGGGGGTGTGCGCAATAATTTTATCTGAAAGCCAATGAAATTTACTATAGTATAATGTATTTAAGTACACAATTCGTTTCACTAGATCCTACAGAAAATTTTTTAAAGACGTCAACTTTGCTGTTCGACTAGTCGAACAGCGGCGTAAAATGGGTTAATAGCTCTTTTCTGAATTCCATATCTCCTTTTGTGTCATTTTCCTTCATTTCTCCTTGCTCTAAAAGCCAATTTTTTTCTTTCTTCATTCAATTCCTCTTTTCTGTATTCCTTCTTACTTCCGTATTTTGTTCATGATTTCTTTATTCTTCCAATTCTTCCTAATAGCTATTTTCTGTCTTTCATATCTCTTATTGCGTTCTTTTCCTTCATTTCTCCTTCCACGACAAGCTATTATTTTCTTTTCTTCATTCAATTTTTCTTTTCTGTATTCTTTCTCACCTATGTCTTTTGTTCATGATTTCTATATTCTTCTAATTCTTCTTAATAGCTTTTTCTTTCATCCATATTCAATTATTTGCGTAATTTTCCTTCATTTCTCCTTCTTTTAAAATGTATTTTTATATTTTCTTTTTTATTGCATTCTTCTTTTCTTCCTTCTCTCCATTGTCGTTTGTCCATGATTGCTTCTTCCTTTAAAAGTTTATCTTTTCCTTACTCCATTTGCACTTCTTCCATCTCTTTCCAGTCCTTACGTCCCTTAGCTATTCAACTATATTTTTCTCCTTTGTTTTTATTTTTTGTATTTCTGTTGTTTATTTGATCAACTATTCCTTGTCTTTTACTTCTTTATTTCTCCTATTTCTCTAAGTTTCGTTTTTTCTTCTTCTTTTCGCTCATCCTTTTTTTCTCTGTTCTGTTTTTCATCTTTCGTTTGTCTTTGCGTTTTTCATTTGTCCATTCTCTACCAGTTTGTTTTTCCATCTTCCGTATTCAACGTTTCTGTTTTTCTACTCTCTTCTGTCCTTCGTCTTGTACATATGTTTGCTCTCCAAAGGTTATTTCTGCGTTCTTTGCTTCTTATTCTTTTTTTCTGTCTTCCTTCTCATCTCTGTCCCTTCCACCCTTATTTGCCCTTGCTCATCAACTTTACTTTCCTTCTTCTTTTCATTGTTTTTAGTCCTCTTTTCTATCTTCCTTCTCTTCTCTATCTTTTCATCCTTTTTTTTATATTACTCTTTTCTGTAGTTCTTCTCTCCTCTGTCTTTTGGGAACCTTATTTCTACCTTTTCACCAAGTTCCATCATTCGTTCTCCATTCCTTGCCAGCTGATTCTTCTTATTAGTATTCCCTCTTTCCTCGATCTGTTCTGAAATCTAGAATTCTTGCTCCTCTTTTCAGTCTTTTTTCTTTATTTCCGATCTTAATTTCTTCTTCGTTCCCAAATACTTTCTCTCCTTGTTTATTGCATTCTCCATAATCCCCACATCTTCTCGCACTGTTTTTTTTTTTTTCCTGCTCTTCTAGATCCTTCTTCTTCTATTTTCTTCCTTTTTCTTTCCATTATTTCTCTTTTTGTCTTCCTTCTCTAAGCAATATTTTCAAACTTTGGTGTCTTCTTTTTCTTCAAGTTACTTTACTCATTTTTCAGTCCTTTCAAACTAATTCCACTTTTCAGTCTAGCTTCACTCATCTGTCTATTGTTTCTTCTGTCTTTGTTTTCTTTGTTTATAGTTTCTCCTTCCCTATAAGTTCCTTTTTTCGTTCTTGTTTCATTTCCTCTTTATTCCCCTTTTCATTCTTTTCTCCTGTGCCCTTTTGCATGTTATCTCTCCAACTCTACCACTTTTCGTTGTATTTTTAATTCCTTTTTTTTACTTTCTTCTCTTCTCTGTCTTTTTCCTTTTCATTCAATTCTTCCATTTTCTTATTTTCTGTCTTCCTTCTTTACACTCTTTTTTTCTTCTCTTCTTTTTTGGTTCTTTATTCGTTTTTGTTCTTTTAAATCTTGTTCCTCTTTTCAGCGTTTCTTTTCTTCTTTGTCATTTCTTTCTGGTTTATTTTTCCTCTCTCTTCAGTCCATTCTTAATTATTCCTCATTTCTTTTCGCCTTGTCCTTTATTTCTTCTTTCTCGTCAGCATTCTTACCTCCTTTTCCATTTCTTTCTTATACCCCTTTTCTGCCTTCCCTCTCTCCTGTGTTTTAATTTGCTATTTTTTCCCATATTTTATTTATTTCTTCTTTGTCCTTTCCCAATTTCGCTTTGGCCCAAAAACCGGTTTGAAATCGCAAACGTTTTGCGAAAGTAAAAATGAAAGCATGGCTGTAAATTTTGTTTAGTAACTTCTTGTCCTGTGGTTGTTGTTGCCTGACAAATTCATTCAATGCGCCCCCCCCTGTTACCTGGTGCAGAACGCTTCATTCAACACTTGCTATTTCTGTACATTCAACCCTGGTGCACCTATCAAACAATAAATTTTCAGCTTTCCTTTTTTTATTTTTAGCTCTCACTGTGCACGCATTCAATGTCGTAATGGAGGTTGCCTTGGGGTTGGGTGGTGCGAACATTTTAAATGAATTTTACGCTTGATTTTCGTTTCAATTTAGATTTCTTGCTGACATTCCCTGGCAGGTGCATTCGGCAGATGATTTCAATAAAAGTTTCAAGTGTTTGCAATGGTTGTCGGTTAG
>JAEIFU010001751.1:0-59238 GCA_018904235.1 Lordiphosa stackelbergi | reverse complement strand
TCAGGGACTGTAATTTTATAATTTTTTTATAAAAATTACAAAATAAGAGTTATTTTGAAATTTTTTGAAAAAAATTATTTTTAATTTATATTTTTTAATTTTTAAAATAATAAAATTATCAAACAATTTTTATTCATAAAAATTAAAAATAAAATTGTCAAACAATTTTTATTATAAAAATTAAAATAAAAATTAAACTCAAATAACTTTTAAAACCAAGCACCCAATTACAAATATTTTTACATATATGTGATCTTTGGGTCACTATGTATGTATATACATGTCTATACGGACCTGGAAGCATGTAAATAATAAAATAAATTTAAAAATTAAAAATAAAAATTAAAATTAAATTAAAATTTTTATTTTAAAATTAAAAATAATTTTTTCAAAAAAAATTTTAAATAAAAATTAAAAAATATAAATTAAAAATAATTTTTTCGATAAAAATTGATATATAAATTTATGGCCATTTTAAATAGCTGATCCAAAAAAATTAATTCTGGTGCCTCCCCGGTCATATAGGTCCTTAAATTTAAATAAATTTTTATAAGTTTTTTTTTCCCATAACTGTTATTTGCAGTCCCTAATATATAAAATTTATAAAATTAAATTTTGGTCAAATCGGATGACTATATCTTACAGCTGCCATAGGATCGATCGCTTGGAAAATGAGTCTTAGTGAAAAAAAAACTTTTTGTCATCAATTTTATCGTTCTTAAACTCGACGATGGTTAATTTTGATATGCTTTCAAAAGATTCTCAAAATTTGTCGAAATCATATGACCGTTTTCTTCTAAACGACGGGTTTGGTTAAAAAATAATTGATTTAATACTAGGGTTCTAAACTCTGTCTGATATTTTAAACATTTTCAAGGGGTGTAAGAACTTGGGCACAGACGAAATCAGCTTCAGCCTTCTCGTTTCCTTATTAATTGAAATCACGAATGCTTTTAAATTTAGGCATCGATTTTGTTGCAACCAGAATGAAAGCAATTCAACCATACAACATATAGACTACTCATTTCATACAACGAAAATGGACACAAAATTTCTTAGCGACAGGCCCCGGCCAGCTAGCGTCGGGCCCCGTCCTCTCTCGCGGCTTTTTTTCGCTCTCTCATTCTTATGACGCACACGATGAGAGTTCGCTCGTTCAGTCGCAGAGTGGCGCATCCTTCAAGCAGGTTGTTCTGCGCTTGAATATGCGCTTTATATGTATGCGTGTTCTGCTTCACGTACACGGGTTGCATGTATGCGATCATTTCATTTCGACCCAGCAAGAATATTTCTGGTCTTTTGGTACTTTTTCATACTAGGTACCCTAACAATATGGGCATATTCACTATTAAGTTAATGGTAAAAATAAGAATGTTATATGTTATAATACATTTCTTAATGTTTCAGCATACATTTCATATTTGTTTACAAATTCAAATCAGTAGCAAAAGCAGTAAATGTTTTGCATATATGTAGTATTCGAATGAATAAAAATTCATCTACAGGGATAGGAACAGGGCATATTGCAGTCGGTGTCACTTTAAACACCGGCGTGCTCTTGTGGTTGAGAAATCAAGTCATTGTTATTGTTGTTATGCTGAGCGGACGGTGCCTGCATACCCGTACTGACGAATGCTTTTAAGGGGAGCGGGAAAGGGCAGAAACAAAAACAGCTGATTGGCTTGTTTTGTTTACATTTTTTATTGATATTTTTTTCCGGACACTTGTTATGAATTTGGTTTATTGTTGTTATTTAATGATCTAGTTGTATATATTTGTATGTATGTTTGTTTCTTTTAATTTTTCTTTATTTAAAAGTCGTAAGCTCGGAATTAGTTATTCCGATAAATATACACACATATACATATATTCACCTGTGTGGAACAATATACAAATCTTCATTTTTTATTTAAATAATATTTTAATGAAAATAATTTAATAATTTTAATTGTTCCAATATATGTGTTAATATTGCCATGAATGGATCCCAATTTTTAGTTCTTCAAAAGAGGGAAAGTGCTGGTCCTCAAGGGCATGCGTCATCGACGAAAACAAATAGAAGTCGGTAGGGCTCTGCGGCGGGTAGGCTAGTTCGACTCGTCGCGCCTTTGCTCGTATCATTGAGATTGAGTTCGGTAGAGTTGCCGCAGTTGTAGTAGCTCATAGTACACCACGCCCAATTGGATCCCACCAAATACAGAGCATGCCCTTATCACCGTGAATATTCGGCTTTGGTGTCAACTTTGGCGGCTCGTATGAGTTTTGCGCTTGGTGTTATATATATTCATTCATGATATATTCTTTTTTTCCGTGGATTCGGCACCTAGCTCTTACAGACAATAATGTGTAGAACGAAATATATATACAGTTCATGCTCACATGTCATTCTTGCCTTTTTGGTTCGGGAACAGCATGAAGGTTTTAGAAATTAACTAGTGCAGTGCTTTATCGCCCAATAATATATCATAATGAATTAGTGTAGGAAAAACTTAATGTGCGCAAGAATTGATGCTTGTCAACCTTTATCTTAACCGATAATAAGCAAAATAGCCTCTCTATTTCAGTAGCATTCACTGAAGTACAATATCTTACATCATGGTAATGTGGAATTACGATCAAAATAAAAATTTTGTCGTTGCGCATGGCTCCTCACCTCACTCCGATTACTAGACCGGGTTACCCGGGTTTTCGCCAGATACAAGACTGTTCATTAGTATTTAGCATGTGTAGCACAGTTGCACGCATTTAAGACTAATTTAAGATTTAAATGACTGCTCGATATTTTAAAGCGAGCCTAATAAAGGTCACCAGCTCTGCCCAGTAGGATATCATCCAGACTACTTATTATATCGGTCTTTGCTCGCAGGGGTTTCCGAAAGCATAGCATTCTATGCTCCTTTAAAATTTGGCATTTTCCTAGGAAATGAAACAAAAAGGGAGGTTTCCTGAAGGCATTCTTGTGGATATTACTAGTATTACTGATATTACTAATATTAAAGAGAACGCCCTTTGAAAACCTTCCTTTCTGTCCAAAAACCAAAAAAAAGTATTCATAAAAATATCGTCAAAAGTTATTCAAAAGCGATATTTCGACTACCCTACTTATTAGCCACCGATTTGTCCAAGTGTTTATTAATTCGAGTGCCGATAGTAACCTGACGATGATGGTTGTATTGCAATGTTTTTGCTTTGATGGCATAGGGAAAGAATTTCACTCCCGAGGTCCAAGCCGGAACTTTGGGTGGCCATTATCGAACTAAACAAACCGGAAGCGAATTTCACTCAACCTTTGGGGAGTCATCATGCAGGTCACGGAGTTTTCGTTTTCGAAATTCAAAAGGGCTTGCAGAAAGGCAAGAAGAGATTATTGGGCTAAATTTCGCGAATCTATTGCTAGCACCAGTGAAGCGTCCAGACTTCGTCGTGTGCTGGCCAAATATCTGTCCAAGCTGGAGTTACATTGTAATGCGAACGGAACACTTGCTACAAACACGCGAGAATATCTGGAACAGCTTGTGACGACACATTTTTCTTGATTTTATCTTTATATTTTTTTTAGAAGAAGGCCGATTAGATACTCCAAATATGCGTATGATACTAAATATCAGGACCTTTTTTCACTTAGTGTAGCTTCAATTTCTGCGCTTTCTGCGTGAATAGACTGGAGAATTATCCACTTCTAAAAAGTTGCTCAGATGGACAATTGAGATTAATGTTCAATGAATGTTATATTGCACAGTAACTTTCTCGAACTGAAACCTGATTTTTTATGTAAATTCCGACAATTTTTATAGGGTACTTTAAAATTCTCTAGATGTTTGTATAGAAAAAAGCATCTCAGACCCCATAAAGTAAATATATTTTTAGTCCGCTTGAAGAGCTGAGCTGTTATAGCCAAATCACGACCGTCTCTCTATCCTTTTGTTTCTATACTATCTACTTCGTAAATTTTAAAGCTATCTGGTCCAATCTTGGGATTCAAATCGGATGACTATTATAGCATATAGCTGACATAGGAACGATCGATCCATAAGCTAGTTCTAGTTCGATAGCGCGTCTAAAAAACTTGGTATTGTTTAATTATATTTACTTCCACGTTATTTACAAAGTTTGATCGAAATTGGATATCTATACATATAAATCTGTAGGCCCGACTGACAGACTGACATATAATAAACCCACAGCCAAAACTGCTTATTCTAGAGATCTAAGATATGGCATAGACCTTCGTTTGGTTGTGCAGGCGCGCACTTCTTCTTCTTAATTGGCCCGATGCTTGCATCACAACCGTTCGACGGTCTTGGCCGCTGCAACCAATGTCCGCCAGTCGCTTCTGCTCCGTGCGAGCTGGCACCAGTTTTTCACGCCAAGCTTGCAAATATCTTTCCGCACCTGGTCGTCCCACCTTAGAGGTGGTCGTCCCACCTTAGAGGTGGTCGTCCCACCTTGCCATGTCCCAGTTCTTTCGCATTCCTCTTGTAGACCATTTTTGCTGGAGCTTGTTCATCCATACTGGTAACATGTTCCAGCCAGCGCAGCCGCTGTTGCTTTATGCGCTTGACCAGACTAGTATCCCCATAGAGCTCATACAGTTCGTCATTCTTTCGGATGCGAAAATCCTCGCCAACTTTCAAAGGTCCATAAATCCTGCGAAGAATCTTTCGCTCGAAAACGCCAATCGCCGCCTCATCCGCTGATGATATTGCCCATGCTTCTGCGCCGTATTGCAGGACTGGGATGATAAGCGACTTGTATAGCGCTATTTTTGTTCTTCGCTTGATGCCTCTGCTCTTGAACTCCCTACTGTGCCCGTAGTAGCATCGGTTTGCGAGCGTGATTCTTCTTCGGATTTCCAGGCTGATGTTGTTGTCGCCGGTTATCATCGTTCCGAGGTAGACAAAGTCCTCTACAACTTTTAAGTTGTACTCTCCCATTGCAACAGATTGCCCAAGACGCGTGTACTTCTGTTTCGAGGACAATCGTTCACCCCATTTCGAAGCCCATCATTTCCGACTGCCTCTCAATCTCTGAAAACGCCATGCTTACCGCCTGTTCGGTTTTGCCGATAATGTCAATATCATCGGCGTATGCGAGTAGCATTACATCTTTATTAAAGATGGTGCCCGATCTGTTGGCATTTGACAGGGCTTCAGAAAACCTTGACCTTATCGGTGTGTCGAAAGCGGCTTTGTAATCGACAAAAAGATGGTGATTTTCGATGTGCAGGCGCGCACTAAGAAAGAAAATTTTGAAAATTTGTCCCTGAAGTGGGTGAAAACACCAAAGAAAAGTTTGTAACGGAACTGTGGCACTCAGGCAATATTATGGACTAAGCTGTTTTACTAAGAGCGCGAAAAAGAGTGAGCATGAGAGGGATCAACTCACACTCATACAAATTGGGTATGTGTGTATTAGAAATATGTCATTCATCTCTTGGCTCTCTGAGACAGATAACAGCTGCAATGAGAGACAAGTGTTAGAAAGAGCGGGAAGGGGAAACAGTGCAGAGCGGTGGAATATGGAAAGGTGGGCGGGGAAAGAGTGGTGTGCGGGGGGGGGGGGGGGGGGGGAGTGTTGATACTGCTGGGAAATGCACAATCTTCATATATTTACTAGAAACGCGGGATGAAAATATCGCTAAACCCGAAATTTACTATGTGTGCGGGAGATATGCACTAGAGCGGTCCCCATATATATGAAATTTTTAAGGTCATGCTCTCACCCCCCTATTTGATACTTTTCCATGTATAATTAGTGTATATAAAAATAAAAGTTAAAAAAGTCGAGTTTAACGGGCGCGAATGGAGTTTAAAGTTTTTGTAAATAACTCATACGCAGTGTTGCCTATTATCATCTACTTTTTTCAGTTATAAATAGTCGGCGATGATTTTATTTATAAACTATTCAAATTTGTAAATATTTTCTTTCCACAAATTTAGATCCCTTTATGAATTTCAAACAATGACAGCAATTGAAATGAACTAGTTACTTCGTTTGTAAAAATTTGTATTTGGTGAACGTGTCGTATGATTAATGTTTTTTAAAACTTTGAGACCCTGTCGCGCCCATTAAAAATAAAAATTAAATTTTTTGATTTTCACAGTTATTAATTATACCGCAAATATTAGCTCTGGGAATGCTGAGACCTCCTTTTTTCCATTTTGCCGGTTTGGGGACCGCTCTAATATGCACACATGTCTATGTTTTCAGCATCCACTTGACTCGAAGGGGAATAATATAATGGCGGAATTTTCGAGCGCCTAGAAAAGTTGGTTGGGTCCTTTAGAACGGGATGGGAAAAAATATAACATGAGTATAGAACACAGCATTTACCACTCAAAACTTAGTGGCGTAGCGTTGGGGGGCGTGGGGTGGTCCGCGTCGACTTTCAGAAGCTGATTATTCTTTTAAATTAATAGTAGAGAACGTTGCAAGCTGCTGCACTTCAAGGGAATGCATTTTACAAAGCTTACGAGTCTGTTTAAAGCGATGAAAGATCAGTGGTCTACAATGGACGGAGTCCAAAATGCTCCAGTTTTTAGACCTTGTGTTTGACTTAATCAAAGATGTTCGGGGTTTCATATCTTCCACAATGTCATCCTGCTTCTTCCTATCACGCCCTTCCAAGATTTTTATTATGTTATCAAGGGCATATGCTTTGAAAATTTCTTATCAAACAAAAGTTGTGTCAAATATACTGAACAATAATCCTTCAGTCGGTCACAGCATTCAGTGACACTATTTTCCAGGCAATGCATGAGTTTCTAGTTCGCGGTCCATCGAAGAAAAATAATTTTTTTTATTTTGAACTTCCACAGTTTGGGCAAATTTAATCAGTTATCACGACTAACATCGGCGAATAACATCGGCCAACTCGCCCAATAATATCAGCATCCAGTACAAACCTCTGCCCGCAGTCTAGAAAGAAAGTTATTTTGGATTTAAAAACTAAATTCAAATCGCAACCCAGAAAACAATATACGACCTCGAGATATTTTTTGTTTTTTTTTTTATTATTTTTTTTCAATTTTGGTTAAAAAAATTATATCTTCGAACTTAAAATTACAAAAGATGTAAAAAAAAACAAGTTTTCACAACTTTATTTCCAGTTTTTCAACTTTTTCCTGACAAGTAATATAGGTAAAAGTTGTTGCTTAGAGCAAAATAAACGAACACACTTCATTTAAGTATTCTTTCGTATAGATAAAATCCCAAAAGCATGAAAAACTGTCATAAAAATTCGAAAAAAACGAATATTATAGGTAAAAAGTAAATAAATTAAATTTGTTGGTTGAAATTATACATTCTTTAGGGCCCTTAACTATATGAAGGACCAATCGAATGAAGTTGGTATGTTCCATTCGATTTTTTATTTTAGTCTAAGCTACATTTTCGTCCTTCATTGCTTAGTTAAATTCGTTATAGTTTTCACGAAAAAGTTGGAAAACAGTACAAAATAAGGTGGAAACATGAGGATTATACGACATTTTTGCAATTTTGAATTTAAAGATGTGACTATGATGCAAACGTCAAGGCAAAATTCCAAATAGTTTACGAGATATGGAGTTACAAGTCCCAATCATATGCGTAAAGCTTCAAAATACGCTAAAAAGAAATCGGCAGTTAACCAGACCAAACCCAGCGAAGGTTTTTGTACTACCATCATAACCTTTCAAAAATTTTTTGGTCTCGACCGTATCAACCGACCGGGCGGCATAACCACACTCTACTCCACTGTCAAAACTTTAATATATTTTTACCAGCTGTGAACTCGGAACTGTCTTCAAGATAAAACAACAATTCCTACAATTTTTTTTTAAATCGACAGATTTTAAAAACTTTTGCTCATACTTGGGGCCGTTCATCCGATCTTTATCATTTCTTCGGCCGTTCATTTTGGGTACGATGTCAATCTTAAAACTGTAGGAGATATCCAAATGGGGGCGGGAGGGGGCGTGGCAAAATTTGAAACAAACTTGATCTGCGTGCGCTAAAAATTTGCCCATAATGAAATATCTCTTAGATCTCTGAGATCTAGGTGTTCATACAGTCGCACGGACGAGCGGAAAAGAAACTCGGCTGTTGATGCTGATCAAGAATATTTCTAATATGGTCGGAAATGATTCCTTCTGCCTGTTACATACATGCACGACTTTAGTATACCCTTTTTACTCTAGGTTTAAATAGGCAAAATTAGGAAAAATTTCGGCCATATTTGATCACCTTATTTACGTATGAAACAATAGTTTTAGATTTGAGTCATGCAAAATCTGCGATCATGGCTATTTAGCCAAGCTTTTATCAACATTTTGACATGTGTTTTGCCTTTCGGACCTAAGCTTGGAAAATGGGAATGGTAATTAAATTTTATTGTTAAAGCTCCGTACGCAGAACGACAGAAATTTCCCTTCGTCACAGTATTTCATACAACTGGAAACACGTTATCTTTGCTTTGATGCTCATGTGTTTCTATCTATGTAAAATACTGTGACGAAAGGATTTTCCTGTCGTTCTGCGTTCAAAATTTTTACTTTTATTATTTATTTGACATCGGATGAATTGCTTATACATAATTTTGTACAAATCCTGAATTTTTCCAATTTCATTTAAAAAGAAACAATGTATGTACCAACCATGTACTCTGCGATTTTTTTTGCATGGAAATTCTTTTTAAATCACGATCTTTCAAAGGTAATTTTTAACAAGTTTCTGAAAGAAGGTACACAGAGGGAAAAATTCAAGAACATTGGACTCAAAATGTGCACAAACGTTACCAAGAACAATGCATGAGCGGGTTTTCTCATTTGTAGAACACTGTTCTCACTTCAAAATCAAATTTTGTACAATCAATTCAAACTTTAAGAGCATTTTCGCAAATAAAAATTGAGAATAATTCGTTCTCAATATGAGTTGACGCCAAATCATTTTCAGAAAAGGTTTTTTCCCCTTGTGTTGGAATAATTATTCCTTACTATAACCGTATTTTATTTATTTAAATATATCTTTTACAAAATTAAGTCAAGTTTATAGATTTTTTGGCTCTGTTCATCTTCGAATTCGTCCCCTGTTATTAAAATTTGTAAACTCAATGAGGGGTGATTGATCATCTTAACCCCCGATCCCTAATCGGTTCAGAACTTGTATGATAACGCCTTTAAGATAGATTGCCGGGTCGGTCATCTCAAATTTTTCGGGTTGATAAAATTTTCGCATCCTATGCCTTTGATAATTGGGATTCAGATTTTCCGAAAGTCAAAAAAAGGTCTCCAACAAAAATGGTCTGCCATCCACTTTGACTTAAACCAAACTATTTCACATATATTTGAATTTACTCACCAAACTCTAAGTACGACAACATTTAGGTGAAAGATAATATAATTTAGAAACTAGAATAATTACTTTGGTTTAATTTCGACCCATTTTCAACGTCCTATCCTAGATATCCATGAGCCTACACCGTTCTTTGATCGCAACAGCTTCTGCAATCGTCCCATGCTTAAGCCGCTCATTTCCGAAATCTATGACATTCTGCAGAATGCTGACTGCAGTCAGGACAATTGGAAGGTACGTGTATCCGACTATCTTGTGCGCAGCAATCCTGCCCTGCCGCAGATCACCAATCAATGCCAACTCCGACCCGATGTGACTATCCAGGATAAGTCGCAGCAGACAGTCATGATGCATACATCGGATGCAAAGGAGAAAAAGTCCGAGACCAGCAGCACATTGCTGTCCAGCACCTCACCGCACTCCTCCATGCTGCTGACCACCTCATCCTGTGTGACGTGCGGTGGATTCGAACATACTGAACCTTGCATATCCGAGTTGGACCTTAACAAGCGTGTTGAACCGCAGAGTGATGAAAAGATATGTGTTGACGAGGAGATAATTTGGAAGGAGATTGTGGTCTATGAAGAAGTCCTACCCGAGGAGGAGCAAGAGCCTAAGGAGTATTTCGGAGTGCTTGATGAGGAGGCTGAGGTTGAAGGAGATAAATATGATGGCTTGCAATCGGATGTGGAGTCTGAACGTAGCTTGGGAGAACCAGCTGGAAGGTTACCGTCTGTGGTGGGGTCACCAACTGCTCAGTCGCCACCAGTGGAACAGGCACCACCAGCCCCAGCAGCAGCTCCATCACCAGTTCCAGCACCAGCTCCATCACCAGTTCCAGCACCAGCTCCAGCACCAGCTGAAGAGCCACCAGCACCCATTGAGGAAGCTACTGCTGCGGCCGCCTCACCTCCTCAGGAAGCTGCTGCAGTGACTGCCTCACCTACAGTGGAAGCTGTTGCAGAGGTCGCCCCATCTACTCAGGAACCAGCAGACTCTGTCCCTCCTCCTGAGGATTCCCCACCAGAGTAACACTTGTTGACTTTCGTTTGTATTTGGACCACAGCCATTGGTCCCCCTTCTAAGATAAAATTTATGTGTAAAAAAAAAATGGCAAATGCAAAAAAATTGCGCGCGTTTTTTTCTATATTTGTTTTATTCCTCTCCTGCCCCGCCTGCAATGCGCACTCGCAGGAGTCGTAGAAAGGGTTCCCCTCGTGGAGGGCCATGCAGTTTTCACTCACCCGCCAGGCAGTTTCTCACTCATGGAAGTGGGCAAGTGCAAGAGCAGGAGCATCGGCTCGTTATGGTCAGAGTGCTTTTGAGTTCCCGCCAGGAATGCAGCAGCGTCAGAGTAAGCAAAGTTTTATTTGTTTTTTTCTTTCAACAAAAACGAAGAGTTGCATAAAAAACAAACAAAATAAACAATGAATTCAAATATAATTTATGGACAAAGTGCCGCTTTGTGTGGGGGGCACATGTGTGCGTATGAATGTGTGGTTGGTGGGTTGATCAAATGTGTGTCAAACGTGTGAAAAACCGTGTGGCATTCACAGGACATGGACAATTAACCCAATTAAAGTTTGAAAAGAATTGATTCAATGGCCAAGCAAATTTATGGCCAATTGCAATTGCATCGATTTTTCCAATTCAGGTGTGGGAGTTGGATTGTGGGCGGGGATGTTTGGTCAGCAAACTATTGCCCTCCTGTAGATACAAATAAATTGTGTGTATACAAGTGGGTGAAAGTTGTTGAAGTACAGCCATCACAACTCTTTTTGCAGTCAACATGTAAATTTGGTTCTCATCGTAGAAGCGGAGCCGCAGCCAAACTAACCATTAATACCAAATCCCAGGACAGATACGTTTGCCTCGTTATGTTGCACATAAATAACAACAACCAACAACAACAAACACTCACACACCATACACCCGCCACAGCAACAGCAACAGTTGCAGCTGCGACCACAACAACAACAACAACTCCCCACCAACAGCCGCAGCAACAGTTGCACGTCAGTGCAACAAATGTCAGCCACATAGTCTACGACTCCTTGGAGTACATTAATACCGATCTGAACTTTTCATCGTATGCGGAACTTTGCCGCCTTTGTGCCATCCATCATGGCCCGCCCAAGATTCACATTTTCGAGCCAGCCGCCGAGGAACGGCAGCTCGTCTACAAACTGCGCACCATCCTGCAGGCAAATGTAAGTAGCCAGCTTTTAAACGTACGCATTTATGTATGTTTATTAGAATGACTGCTTGGCAGATCACCAAGGATGACTACCTGCCCAAGTACATCTGTGAGCTGTGCCTGGCCAAGTTGGAACACTTGTATGATTGGCGCCAGATTTGCATGCGCAACGAGCATATGCTAAGGAACTATGCGGCCTCCATGCGAACGGTGAGGGCCACCGTTGATGTACAGGTGAGTTGAGTCAGTGAGTGGGTGAGTGAGTGGGTGGGTAAGTGAGTATTCCGGACTGGGTTAAGTAAACAAGCACTTAAGCTTTGGCGCTGCACAGTGGTTGAAAAGTGTTTAAAGAATTTCCTTAAATTCTTTTCCGACCAATGCGATCTCTCGGAAATACACCGCTTCTAAAAGTTCAGTAACTTCAGTTAGGAATTTACATCGTTTTTCATATTAAGGGTACTGTATAACTTCAGGTGTCATTTTTTAATGGTTTACAAAATATTAAATTACACAAAAACTATGAGTGAGTTTTTTGTTGGAAATTTTTTTTTTTTGATTAAATTTAGACTTTAACTTTGACCGATTTACCAGAATTACAACAGTTCTTAAAAAAATCGCGTCTTTTCTTCACCTTTGTTTTAAATCAGGGGTGCCCAGACTGAGCTTACGGTCGCGTGGAATGAAATACTAATGTACAAAATATATTTTAAGCAAGAACAACTACAATAAAGTTCTGCTTGTGTGTGTGCCGCCGTAAATAGCGATAAGCGCTCGGGCCAGCGAGCAAGGCGAGTACCGACTACGCTAAGCAACTTTGTTGTTGCGTTCAAGTTTGCGAGAGAGAGAGAAGGGAGACAGGTCTGCACTCGCCAACAGCTAGGAAAGAAAGAGATAAGAGCACTCATATGAATTTTTTGTTGATTTATAAAGGCTAATGGCTCTCGTCGCTCGTATACGCGGCCGCAATTCCTTTGCGTGAAACAACTACAAATGCGTGGCTTGCAGAATGGGCATGGGCGGCCCTGGTATACAGTAACTCTTAAGTGTGATTTAAAATAATGTTTAAATAACAATTTAATTCCGTCAATACGTAATTCTTATAGCAATCTGCCCAAAAGTTTTAAAAATAAAGTTCCTCAAGTAAAGGTCATGCTTGTGAGGTCTATAAGGAAGTGGGTTATGGTAAGGGTTGTATTGCAAGTTGTGCATATCGGTGGGTTTGATTGGTGCGACCCAATTGAAGTCTTATGAATTTAACTCTGTCATTTCGTGAGAAGATGGTGGTTGGAAGTATTTGTATTGGGTTTGGGTTTAATTTTATGTGTTGGTAGTGTGATGAGGCATTATTTCAAACAGTCACCTTAAGTGTTTGAACCATGTTCTGTGGAACTGAAATTATTTTGTGATATTGGCGTCTGCTAATTCATTTCCAATTATATTGCATTCTCCGGGTAGAAGTAACAGTTTATGATTCTTTGATGTGATTACAAAGACCTAATGGAGGTAATGGTGTTTTGTATTGATTCTAGCGAAGAGAGAATATCGGTGAACATGGTGAATTTGTTCAACTGTTTGCTGCCGTAGTCTCAGCCTGTTAGATGGTTGCAATTTCGGCAGTGATGATATATGAATAATGCATGATTTGAGTTTTGTGCATATGTTTTGTTGATGTTTTTAAACTGCGGCTAGCAGTAACTTTGTACAATGGAAAAAGTGCCTCGCACGATACAGTAGTAAATATGCATATTTTGCTATTGCTTTTGTGTTTACTGTTGAGTTATCAGTAAAACTTACCACTAAAATAGTACAATTGCTGCACAAATTTTACTTGTCGCATTTAAATTAGTTATGAAGGGAATTTGAATTTAATGCGATTTGCAAGATTTATTGGTGTTTGAGATTTTTATACCCTTGGAGAGCGTTTATTGAAATTGTCCGGATGTTTGTAACGCACAGAAGGAAGCATCTCCGACCACATAAAGTATATATATTCTTGATCAGCATGACGAGCTGAGTTGATATAGCCATGTCCGTCTGTCCGTCCATCCGTCCGTCCGTCCGTCCGTCTGTCTTTCCGTCTGTTTCTATGCCATCTGCTCCGTCAGTTTTAAAGCTATCTTAACCAAACTTTGCACGAAGTCTTTTGGTACAAATACGCTGCACATTTGTCGGAACCGGCCGGATCGGATGACTATAGCATATAGCTGCTATAGGAACGATCGCTCGAAAAATTAGTTCTAGTGAGAAAAACTTTTTTTTTTTGTTTTTTTTTTTATGGAGCCGCGACTTGTTACGCGCGAACCCGAGACAAAATAGTAGCACAAAATAGTAACCGAACCAACCGAGAGGCGGAGACACTAACATGTGACACGTAAACGCGGAGGAAAAACATAAAGTAATGTCAACTACGGGTTAAATAGGTTAAAATAGTTGTTTTTAAATCAGGAATAGAAGCTTCCGAGTTGATTACACTGTAGAGTTTATTGCAATCAGCACAAAAAACGCGAAACGGTTCATGCAAAGCATAGTTAGTGGTACATCGGTTCAGTGATAGGGGTATAAAATTGCGAGTCGGTCTAATAGGAACGTAATCAATCTCTGTATAAAAATTACGGTTAATGAGGGAGGGAACGTTAATCAAAAATAGCCTACTAGAGTATGATGGTAAACGGACCTCAGGATTCCAGTTTAAACCACGAAGAGTAAACAATAAAAACTGCTTTTGCACAGATTCAATTCTATCTTGATGTGTCGAATATTGCGGAGACCACACACAGGATCCGTACTCGAGTATAGGACGGACAAGAGAAATGTACAAAATTTTCGTCGTATATGGATCATCAAATTCCTTCGAACAGCGCTTAATAAACCCAAGAATACTCCTGGCCTTACAAACAGTAGCCGTTACATGAGAGTCAAATTAAAGTCAGTGATCAAGAATAACCCCAAGATCAATTACCTCATTGACTGTATCATTCAAACACTCTAGTGGTACATTATTAATCATTTAAGAAAAGAATTGTGGTGAGCTTCTGTAAAATGTCATAACCTTACACTTGGAACTATTAAGGTTTAATACACCAAGACTGAAATGCATCCAAGTCAGCTTGCAAACTAAAGCGGGAAACCAAATCAGTATATGTTAAACATAGTTTCACATCGTCAGCGTACATAAGCACACGAGAGTGAGTCAAGACTGACGGAAGATCATTTATGAAGAGTGTAAAAAGCAATGGACCCAAGTGACTACCTTGGGGTACACCAGAGGTAGCCTGGATTGGTTTGGAATATGAATTACAGAAAATAACTTTTTGTGTTCTAGAACTAAGGTAATCAGAAATCCAAATATGAATGTTATCTGTTTCAACACAATATTGGCGAGTTTGATCAAATCGCATGAATATATCGTATAGCTGCCATATAACAAACTGGCAGGCATATATTATGCTCCAAGGGTATATAAACTTTGGTCGAGCCGAAGTTAGCTTCCGCGTGTCAAACAAATAGGATTATATGTATAGCGCGGTTAGTCAACTTTTTAGGAAACAAGACAATTTTGGTGGCTAGACTACAAGGTTTAAATCAGAAAGCCAAAGCTAACTTCGTCTGTACCGAAGTTTTGATACAAAATAGCTTGTCTCAACGGTAAGCGACTTCGACCAAACTTCGCAGATCAGCTTAAAAACATTACATATTACCCATGACCGTGTTTGAGAGCAGTAATATTGAGAACAAAACAGTTTTTCTTACTAAAACCCATTTTCCGAACGAACATTTGTATGGCAGCTACAAGAAGTAGTCATCCGATCCGGTCGGTTCCGACATATTAGCAGCGTGCAGTAAAAAGAAGTCTGTGCAAAGTATGTGCTCGATAGCTCAAAAACTGAGGGACTAGTTCGCGTAGAAACAGACAGACGGACAGACGGACGGACGGACAGACGGACGGACAAAGCTTAATTGACTCAGCTCATCATGCTGATCAAGAATATATATACTTTATGAGGTCGGAGATGATTCCTTCTATGCGTTGCAAACTTCTGGGCAAAATTATAATACACTTTTCAAGTGAATAAAAAACCACGGGTTTCCGCCAATTAATTTATGCACGTGAATTCTTCAATAGGGGGACCTACACTAAATGTTTACCAAAATTTTATTGAATTATTAATCCTTCAATATTTTTAATAACCAAACTTTTAATATTATGCCGGCTCGAGAACTCCGAAGTAATAGTAAATTGTGGTCGGTGTGGTCCAGCGTTTAGTGTGCTGGACTGCTGTGCGGGAGGTCATGGGTTCGATCCCGCCTCGGAACATCAAATAAAAAAAAATTTTGTTTCTTTCTTTAGAAAATAGCTTTTACATATCTGGTCACCTTCACCAGCTATTGGAGCCAGCTGTGAAGTAAGGATTCCCTTTTATAAGCACACACACCAAGAGATTGAGAGAAGCAAGCCAAGCTGTATACCCAATATATAAAAATAGGTTAATATATTGATTTGTAGTTTCTGAAATTGAGGAGGGAAGGGATTTGGTTATTTAATTGTATATCTGTTCAATCGGAGAGTGCCTTACGTTCATAATGATTTAAAAATGTTTGAGGGTAGTGTGGGTGGTTCTGTTTTCAACAGGTAACTTACATATTTGCTTCGTATGGTAAGTTGTGGATTTAAGTATGTGATCAACATGACGAGCTGAGTCGATTGAGCTTTGTCTGATTGTTTCTTCGCGAACTAGTCTGTCATTTTGAAGTATCTTGCGAATCTTTGCACATATTCTTTTTTTTTTACTCCCTGCTAATATGTCAGAATCGCCGAATCAGTTGACTATATTCCACACATATTATTTTGAAAAATTTGCGCAAAGAAAATTATAACTATTTTAAAGTAGATCAACTTTAATTCATTTTGATAATTTGATTGACTGCGGTAAAGAAGAGGTTTGTCCAATGTCAAACCTCTATCTCACCATCTCGGACGTTGTTAAGGAGAAGAGGAGGAAAGAGAAGAGACGAGGAGGAAGAGGAAGAGAGATTATAAAGACTGGTTGTGAAATATTCCTTCTCTTAAAAATAAAAATATATAAAAATACCAATTTGTGCAATTCATTGGGCAAGAAAGAATATCTGTCTGGGGGAATGATACTAAAAATGTAATAATGATAAGTTTAAGGTATTTTATTTTTTTTTAAATATTCTCGGTTGTTAAATTCAAACTACTAAACCGATTTGAAAACAATGTTCTACGCGACTATTAACAGCTTCATAAGCTTTCGATTCAGACCTTGCATGATTCTATCTGACAATTTTGAAGTGAGATATGGCTAAAAAAAAAAGCACCTACCGAAAAACTGAAAATAATATTTATATTTAAAAAACGGAGCCATGTAAAAATTTTTAAATTGATTTTTGAATCATCCTTTCTAAACTTTAAACGGTATAAAATTTTTTTTTTTTGAATTTTTTGAAACAATCTGATCCACAGAGTTCTTCGGGTCCGGGCGACACAGGGTAAAAGCTTATAACTCATTAAAAAAAAGAGAAAGTCGGTCAAGCCCGACTATAAAATACTGTACCTCCCATTTTTTCTCTCTTTAAGATGTGCGGTTGGTTGTGAGGTGGGTGGTGGGTGGCGGAGGGATTATATTGCCAAATCGGAATCGATTTATCATTTTGGCAAATGATACATTGTAATGAAATAATCAAAAGTACAACATTATAAAAACTGGGAGATATGCGTTTTTTAAAATTGGGGGGCGGGAGGGGGCGTGCAAAAATGAAAAAAATGCTGGAAAAATTTGTCATACATGTCAATCTATCTCTTACATCTGAGATCGTTTGTTCATAGGACGGACAGACGGAGCAGACGGAAGCGGACACTTTGACCGTGTTGTTAGAATATATATACTAAGGGTCGGAAAGATTTATGTTACATACTTTTGAAACGTAATTAAGGAGTTGGCTAGAAATCAAAAGACTTTTTCTCACTAAATTATATGACAATTACTAGAGATATTCAGGACATCCCTGTTTACACTAGTTTACAGCCAAAAAGACTCATTTCTAGTGGAACTATTTTTAAGTGTAGCTTGGATTGGTCATCTCAAAAATCGACTTCAAAAAAATTTTTTCAAGGCAACGTTTTTTTACCCTTGGAGAGGGTATATTGAAATTGTCCGGATGTTTGTAACGCACAGAAGGAAGTATCTCCGACCACATAAAGTATATATATTCTTGCTCAGTGTGACGAGCTGAGTTGATATAGCCATGTCCGTCTGCCCGTCCGTCTGTTTCTATGCTATCTCCTCCGTCAGTTTTAAAGCTATCTTAACCAAACGTTGCACGAAGTCTTTTGGTACAAATACGTTGCACATTTGTCGGAACCGACCGGATCGGATGACTATAGCATATAGCTGCCATAGGAACGATCGGTTGAAAAGTAGTTTTAGTGAGAAAAACTTTTTTGATGAATATATCGTATAGCCATATAACAAACTGGCCGCATATATCATGCTCCAAGGGTATATAAACTTCGGTAGAGCCAAAGTTAGTTTCGCTCTATTTTTTTTTTGTTGCATTGTTTAGTTTACAAGTTCTATTCTAAAACTAAATTAAGTAAACTACATTTTTTAATATGAATTTAGCTCATGTTCCGGTAGGTGCATTCACATTTTAAGCCATATGTCACTTCGTAATAGTTAAATAGAGTCAATAATCGCGCACAACACTGTTTTCGATTCATTGAAGTGGTTTCAATTTAACAATTGCA
The DNA here is from genome assembly GCA_018904235.1 of Lordiphosa stackelbergi. Classification (NCBI taxonomy): domain Eukaryota; kingdom Metazoa; phylum Arthropoda; class Insecta; order Diptera; family Drosophilidae; genus Lordiphosa; species Lordiphosa stackelbergi. Next base: position 40,945 of record JAEIFU010001751.1, on the reverse strand, counting down.
TTTTTATACACTTGAAAAGTGTATTATAATTTTGCCGTAATCAGAAGTGGGAACTTCAACGCATAGAGGAATCATCTCGAAAAATATATATATTCTTGATCAGCATGAGAGCTGAGTCGATTGCTTTGTCCGTCCGTCACGACTATCCCTCAGTTTTGGAGCTATCGAGTGAAACTTGCACAGAGTCTTCTTTTACTGCGCTGAATATGTCGGAACCGACCGGATCGGATGACTACTTCTGTAGCTGCCATACAAATGTTCGTTCGGAAAATGGATTTTAGTAAGAAAAACTGGTTTGTTCTCAATATACTGCTCAAACACGGTGGGTAAAGTAATGTTTTAAGCTGATCTGAAGTTTGGTCGAAGTCGCTAACCGTTGAGACAAGCTTTTAAAAAAACTTCGATAAAAAAAAATTTATTTTCCTTTCTCGTTATTAAAAATTTGATTTTTTGCTCAATAATATGGAAAGCGCCCACATATCAAATTTCCAGTTCATAGCATTAATAATTTCTGAAATATGTTAAATGTCAAACACTCTCTATTTAATCCCAAAGACCAATATTTCAGATCACAGCCTAAATCATTTCAAAGATGTGGGCTTTAGCTACTCTTGAACTGGATCAACCGGCTGGTTGGGCTGACTTCATAGTACACATCAAGTACACTCAAATAATTTTGAAGATATGGCTCTGAACCAATTTTGAACCAGGAAATAAACAGTTCTATGCGGTGCTAAACTAGTAAAATATCCAACTCCATATTACCAACCTTTTGACCAAATTTCAAGTTCATACCTTGAGAAACTTCTATCGGTTAATAGCCGGTCTATGTATTGTATAAAACGAGAATTTTCGTAAGTTCACCGGCTTAGTAGACGATGATTTGATTCAAATTTTTATCGCACACTTTAACTAGTGTGCTGATAAGGGGCTCCAACGTCAACAAATAGGCATTGTCAAAGCTGCAGTTTCGTATGGAGGTGGGTGTTTCAATGCCACATCGTTCCACCGCCGAAGCCACCACCAACTTGGCCAAACAAAAGCGACGCGGAGAGTAAGAGCACCCAATAAAACCCAAAAAGCTCTCACTGCCAATCTCAGCCACGGCGCCGTGTGCTATGCAACGCTTTTTTACTGCGTCGCTTCCGCCTTCGCTCTGGCAGCGCCAGTTAGTATCTGTCTGCCTCTGCCATCGTCGTTGCCGCTGCAGTCTTCGTCCTGTGCGTTCCGTGCGAAAATAACAAATAATTACTCAAATATTACTCGACTGCGCGTCGACGTCGACTCCAAATCGGTTTCGCAATACATACACAAACAAAAGGCGCAGGGCCTGGCTCGAGGAAGAAGACGGCGCGACCATAGAATTTGCTAAATTCATAAATTTCCCACAAGAAAAGGAAAAGAAAAGGAAAAATCAGTTGGCTGCAGTGATATTTCCGAAGCTTGAACGGCTGCTGAACTCAAGACAGCCCGGTTCTTATTGATTTTCATTTTTGGTAAGCAAACGCAGTGGCAAAGAAAAAACGGAAACTGGCAGTGAAAATGTCAATAGCCCTGGCAGTGGGGGAGGGTGGGGGGGGGTAGGAAGAGGGAAACAACAAACGATGGTGATACTAAAACAACGTGGGGAGAGCTTCTCGAAATGTGCATCCAATTGTGTGTCTGTCGATTAAATTGCTGGGCAAATTTTGTATGTTAAGCCCGCGCTTTAAATAAATCCAGGCAGACGCGGAAAAGCCTCATACCGCCAAAGTCAGACGGGAACCCAGAGCGGCCGGCATACACACACAACCAACGGGCAGAAAGCTCAAGTCACAAATTTTTGCGCAAGGGCAGGCAGTCGTTGAGTGCTTTGCCGCCTCCGGGGGGTTGACTTGAAATTTCGCAACACTCGCGCTCCCGTTCTCGTTTAGGGGTGGAAACAGTCAACAACTCAATGTTCCGTTTTCCATCATTTCGTTTTGCAGGACGGCAACGTTAACATGGACAAGATGACGGTGGCCCAAAAGAATGCATATCTGGAGGCGCACATGGCCGTTCAGCAGCAAATGGCCCAGGCGGCCATACAGTTCAAGCAGCAGCAGAATTCCTCACAGCAACAGAACTCGCCCTCGGCCAACAACAACAACAATGTCAATATGCAGCAGCAACAGCAGCAGCAACAGCAACAACAACAGCAGCAACAACAACAACACTATGCGGCCACCATAAAGGTGCCACAGATCAGTTCCTCGAGTTCGGCCGGCGCTGCTGCTGTGGCAGCGGGTGAGAGCACTTTCACCGTGCCCGACGACGGCATGGGCTTTGAGGGCGGTGTACGCGTACTCCAGAGCCTGGGCACTTGGTCAGCGGCGGAGCAACTTACCTACAACATACCCAAGCCCAATCTCATTCCATTCACAGAGCCATATGTGGAGGGCGGATCCATGCATCCGGCCAGTCGCCTCAAGGCGCTGCAACAGGTGCAACAGGCTTCCTCCGGCATACGCAAAACGAATCCCTCAAAGTGTGAGTACCGGGTGACCGGTTCGAGTGCCATCCTAGCCCACAGCTCTGTATCGGCAATGTCCCCTATTAACTACCATCAATTCCACTTATTTACACCAAAACATTATTAAATTTAAAACTAAAGGTTCATGTAAGATTAAAATAGCCTTTTAACTTGGCCAGCCGCTTTACAACGTGTGGGAGGATGAGCTGTAATCCCGAATTGGCTGTAGGATACAATTCTTTACTCAGTTAATGTAATACTGATGAAGGTTGTTTGATGTAATTACAATACCCTTACAAATGAAATCTCTAAGCTCGATACTAGTCTCCCAGTCAGTTCCGGTATTTTTGTACCGATTTTAAGGCTCATTAAAATCATAAAAGCAAAATAGTTCCCTGGAGTCAGTAGAACAGCTCTGCATTGCGATAATTATTGCCGATTTCGAACGCTGTCAAAACTAGCTAAAGAAGTGTAAAACGACTTCCTCCGAAAGTGTATGCTTTGTTTGAATATCAGCAACAAAAGCAGCGCTGTTGCAAGTAGAAGGTCTTTATCTAACCATCTCTGAGATCTGTTTGTTTATTCGGACAGACATGGATAAATCAAATCGGTTGCTGATGCTGATCAAGAATACCTATAGCTTATAGCTTCCGAGATGCTTCCATACATTTGTACAAATTCAATAGACTCTGGTACAGAGTATAAAAATATGTCTGTTTCTATACAAAAATGTGTCAATGAATCAGAACTCGATCCAAAAATTTAGATTCGATGAGTAAAGGGACCAGGAAACTTAGCCTTTTCAACGAGTTTGAATTTTAGAAAGTTTATTGAAGGGGTGGTGGTGATTCCATATGATTTTTCTGTGCTGACCTAGGATCTGTATTGCGAAACGGTCTATCACTTCTAGATTTTTGGTAATTTGAGCTTATTTTTTGAGCGTGTTGTGGGAATCCTATACCTTTGTTTTGACTCTCTTTGAAACTATCGTAAAGTTTAACTTTAAAATAAACTAATTCAAGCAATTCTACCATTTTTTTCAAGCCAAGATATACCATTTTTATAGATGAGTTTGAAATTTAAAAATAGAGGGAAGCTAACTTCGGCTGGACCGAAGTTTACATACCCTTGGAGCATAATATATGCCTGTTTTTTGCATGACAGCTATACTATATATTTATCCGAAGCATAGAAAACTTATAAATACAAGGTTTGGGCGGGATAGCATTGAAAACAAAAAAGTTTTTCTCACTAGAACTACTTTTCCAACCGATCGTTCCTATGGCAGCTATATGCTATAGTCATCCGATCCGGTTCCGACAAATGTGCAGCGTATTTGTACCAAAACACTTCGTGCAAAGTTTGGTTAAGATAGCTTTAAACCTGACGGAGAAGATAGCATAGAAACAGACGGACAGACGGACGAACAGACGGACATGGCTATATCAACTCAGCTCGATATACTGATCAAGAATATATATACTTTATGTGGTCGGAGATGCTTCCTTCTGTGCGTTACAAACATCCGGACAATTTTAATATACCCTCTCCAAGGGAATTAAAATGTATTTTTGCCAAAAATTATGCTAGGCTAATCATTTGTATTGAATTCTAATGAAAATTTTCTACTTCATCCTCATTGATGTCAAAACCATGTACATTAGGCCGTACCCCAAAACGGCAAAGTGAAAAAAAAGGTCTCAGGATTCCCAAAGCTAATATTTGGTTTATAATTAATAATTGTGAAAATCAAAAAATTCTATTTGAATTTTAAGTTTTGAAAAAGAAATTACTCATTCGACACGTTCATTGAATACAAATTTTTAGAAAGAAATTATTTGTTCATTTCAATTGCAGTCATCATTTGAAATAACACATAGTTGTGGCCTTTTATTATTTTTCATTCGAATAGTTTTTAAACAAAATCAGCGGCGACTATTTATAAATGAAAAAAATATATGATAATAGGCAACACTGCGTATAAGTTATATACAAAAACCTTAGAAGCTATTCGCGCCCGTTAAAACTCGACTTTTGTTACTTTTGTTTTTTTTACGCTAATTATACATCAAAAAGTATCAGATAGGGGGTGAGAGCATGACCATAAAAGTTTTATACTCATAGGGTCCAACCTAATGTACATGCTTAACCAAATAATGCATTTTTATGTATGCGCACATATGGCCACACTGAAAAATATTCAAAATCAAAAAACAACTGCTGTTTGGTTAAGTCTGATTTGATAATAAGTAGACCCAAAGTGGAAAATATTGGATGTGACTTTTATATGCAAGGCACCTTTATTTTTTAAAATTGGTGCGCAACGAATATAAAATTTGACAGCAGAGCGCAGAGGCGCTGCCAACCCACTTTTACTGCCTTTGCAGACCTGCCGGTGAGACCGTGACGTAAATGCCCAAATTCATTATCAATCTACATGAGAAATCCAATTGCACAAAAACCTCCTAGTTGCAAAATCAAGGTGGATTTCGATTTGAGCAAAAACAGGAAAGTCGCCCTTTTTTATTTTTAATGGTAACGTCTCTAAACACTAGCGATTATTAATATTTTAAGCTTTTACACAGATTTACAAATGTTGAAATAGTAGGAACAATCGGTCGGAAAATATACCTACTTTTTTGTTTTTAGTGTTAGCGTCCGCAAACTCGGCTGTTACTAATACAGGGTGGTCCATTAAAAAATCCGAATTTAATTTTTCAAAGGTTGAACATTTATTGGAGAGGTTGGTTCATGCCATTTATTTATGAAAAACAATTTCGGTCAAATGACCACCATGGCTGACTTGGCAATGTTTTCGGTCGTGCGCACCGGACAACTACGTATACGGGTTGGTTTATCCACCAACATTCTAGTTTCACGATCTCGCTTTACGAATTGATCCACAGTTTTTATTTGTTGAATGTTTTTTTCAAATTTCGCACAGTTTGAGTAGAGGACTCACCACTTTGGAAAAATGTTTTTAAAATTTCCCAACTGTCTTCAAGCGAATAGCGACCCATTTCGTAAATGTCAGAGTTTTTACCAAATATTAGTCGCTTTCCGAATGACATTTGACGTTTTTATAGTCAAGCTATGAATTCTTCAAATTCCAAACACTAATTGGACCACCCTGTATTATATGCTTTCACTGTGAAAGACTCATTTTCCGACGATTGCAGCTGTAAGCTTTAGTGATACGAATTCGACCAAAATTTGAAAATTTATGTGAAACTTTCACATAAACTCGAATTCGTATCACTAAAGCTTACAGCTGCAATCGTCGGAAAATGAGTCTTAGTGCGAAAAACTTACTTTGGTCTATGTTAGCGTTCTTAAACTCGGCGATTTTTAATTTGATATGTTTTTCAAAAACAATAGCCAAATTTGGTCGAAAATGGATTTACGTTAGAAAAATTTTTGATTTTAATGCTAGTGTTCTTAAACTCTATAAGGGTATAAAAACTTCGGCACAGAAGAAGTTAGATTGAACTTATCGTTATAAATCAGATTATAGTATAAGCCAATGGTAAAGAATAAAATTACTTTCGATCTCAAGATTATCTAGTTCTTGAACTTGAATCTTTTGGAACGGTATATTGATCGGTTTTTAACTTAAAAGGGGCCTTTGGTTTCCAAAAATCATGACCATGGGAAAGTACTGCTAGCTACTGCTGCTACTACTTCTATTCGAATTCGAGTGGTGGATATCTCTACATATAATTTTCCCTGCACTTTCTGGTGTGACCCATTGTTCTAACGCTCTCCTCCGTTCACAGCCACCAACAAGGCATTCGAGTGCACTGTCTGTGGCAAGGGATTGGCCCGCAAGGACAAGCTCACCATACACATGCGCATCCACACCGGCGAGAAGCCCTATATTTGTGAAGTATAAGCTGCCCCAGAGCCCTGATCCTCAACTGAGATATTTGTTACTAACCTTCAGTTTGTCCGTTTCTTCTGTTCCAGGTCTGCAACAAGGCCTTCGCACGGCGCGACAAACTCGTGATCCACATGAACAAGTTCAAGCATGTGACACCCACCAATATAGCACCTCTGGGTAAGCGTCTCAACAACATGGTGAAGAAGAAGGAACAGCCAGATCCGCCGCCGGAGGACAACAAGCAGAGTCTGGAGCTACAACTGCAACAGCAGGCTGTCCAGGTGGCCGCCCAGAATATTATAGTGCAATCGGCCCAAGGGGCGCCGACGGCTTTACCTGGCATTATTATTCCCCATCACCAGCAGCAGTTGTCATGGACATGTGAGCTCTGTGGCCGCATGTTCTCGAGCCGGGACGAGTGGTCCATTCATGCCAAGAGTCATCTGGAGGTGAGAAAATGTCGGTTGAACGTGATCTAAGCAAGAGCACTCAGTTGAGGGAAGGCGGGTGTAGAACAGAACTAATTAAATCTCTCTCCAGTATTGACAACAGGAACGGTTAGTCGTAGAGTCCACAAAACCAGCAACAGCAACCACAGCAATTGCTAAGAACAACAACAATAATCGCGGCTATCAAATGGATGCAAACCAGAATCAAATACAAATGGAGGCCCAATCACGCAAGCAGAAGATAATCATTCAAAACCAGATGATACTCAATGCAAGCCAACAGCAACTCCAGCAGCAACAGGCACCGCAGCAGCATGTTCCCGTGAGCAAGAAAGCAGCCCGTAAGCAACATCAGCAAAATCACCAACAACAACAGCAACTACAGCACCAGACCAGCGCGCCTATGTACAACAACAATAACAATAGTAGCAGCGGCAACGGCACCCACCAGGGCCAAGAAGTAACTACCTATTAACAACAACATCAACAACAAGAACATCTACAACAACACCTACAGCCAACAACACTTTTGAAAACGCTTTTGTTTCTTTCTCTGTATCTCTGTCATCCCTCTCCATCCCTTTTCTACCCTGCCCAGGTGTCGGTGCCGGTATCGCACATCATTGCCAACTCACCGACGGCGGCCAGCTACGTGCAGGCGCAGCTAAGCGGCCTGCACGCGAGCAGCAACTTGAGCGACGCCAGCAACATGAACATGCCCATCGTCACCTACAATGGTAATCAGTACTGTGTTATAACACGCGCCACGGATGTCGATGTGGACGCCATGCAGAAGCCCTTGGACTATGGTCAAGCCAACAATGGCGCGGCCAGCACGGCGACCAACATAATTGTAATGTCGCCCATGCAATTGCTGCCGTCGCAGCAGCAGCAACAGTAGACGCAGCTGTGGCGGGGGTGAGCGGGCATGGCCCATGGCAGATCGGGAATCAACATTGGCAGTTAATGGCCAATCATAACTGGCATTTGGCGTCGAAGGAGAAAGGCAACCGCAAGGTCGAGGAAAGTGCCGACTGGCCCCGGGTGCAAGTCGATCAAGCCTCATTATAGTTTGACTGCAAGCAGCTATAAACACAAATTGTAAATAAAGTTTTTAAAACACTGAAAGCAAAAACTTAAGTATATGTTTAACAATAAAAAAATAGATGCCAGCAGCTCAGAAATAAGTCTTGCATATGAACTATTCCCCGAAAAGAGTTTGTAAATGTTTTAAACCTAATTCATGTCAAATCAAAATCTGTATACAGCATCCACTATCTAGTCTAAGCAATTTTACATATCCACCAAAGAAAAACGATGACGAAGACAGCCATACCACTGAGATATGATTTCGATGCAGCTCTGATTTGCACAGCAAATGGACGTAGATTTCCACTTTCCCTAAGCAAACACACAATTGTTCATCGGCAATAAAACCAAAACCAGATATGTGCATGTATAATATTGAATGTGTTGTTTATTTGGCATTGTTTGTATATTATGCAAATTATAATACCAACCTTTATGTCTTCTATGAAACCAAAAATGATTACAAAGTAGTTTAGTAGTGTCCGTCAAAGAAATTCCGTATAAACAACTCTCAAACAGCAACAATGTGAAAACCGAGCGAAAATAAATTTAATTAAATAAATGAAAAAATATGTATGTACCTTGATTTAATATTAGAAAAATGTAATCTAGATTTTTGAAGGTAAGAGAGCTACGATTTTGATTCGACATTCAGGCGGACCTTTACAAATCTAATTATTTATTCTACTTCAATAACTTCAGTAAGCAGATTGCTAAGCCCATCAGTGCATCGAAGACAGATGACTTACAGAGCGCCACGTAAGCCACACAGTTTGGAAATCTAAACTTATATGCGTAGCTTTTCTGACTGACTGTCTAAATTATTCTCCAGTGCTTTTAGTTTTCTGATCAGCTGACGATGTTGTGTCGGTGCTAACGCGACCAATAGAAATATTGGGAAACCCTGCTTTAATTCTTCCACCAACTATGCCCTAGTAAGAATTGGGAATTTTAAACGGTTTCCTAAGATAAATTTTATGCAAATTTTGGTTAAATTAGGACCGAATTGATTCTAAGCGACCGATAAAAATGTTTTTAAGTTTCGTCAATAATTTTAAACCATTTAGTGACATAGTTGGTAATCAGTAGACAGCTTTTTAAAATTTTAAAAACAATTTTGTGACTCCATCGAAAGTTTTCTGAATTGTAATATCGCTCGAAATATGAATGTAAAGTTTCTGAATCGAAATTTGGCTTAAAACGTAAGTTTTTTTTTAACTCTTTAAACAGACAGACGGGCGGACGGACAGGGCTCAAAATTAAAATACCCTTTGCAAGGGTATAAAAATAACTTTTCATTTATGTCGGAAGTAAAATGTGAATGATTTTAAGGACTTTTACTAGATAGTGATGTCACAACGGCTGAGGTGCTTATTGCCCTGAACAAGGCAAAGGAAAATAAAGCTCCTGGGGAGGACCGAATTTTTTATCAATGCTCCGGTCAAATTCTTGCAGTCATTGGCAGGAATTTTTCATTGCATGATAAACAAAGAAGTTTCCGAAAAATGCTGCTCTACCAATATTGTGTTTCCCATCTTCAAAAAAAGGCGACCCCAGCATTCCGTCAAATTATCGAGGAATCTCGTTTGGAAACTGTATAGCGAAGATTCTTATGGGCATTTTAAACCACAGGCTTACAAGATGGTTAAGCCATTACAACATGATGAAGGAGTATCAAGCAGGTTTTAGAAAGGAATACTCTACGGCTGATAACATTTACAATCTGTCAGCGATAATCAACCTGAAGCTGCAAGAATCAAAAAAAGGTATATGGTTTTTTTCGTGGATTTTAAAGCAGCCTTTGATAAAGGGCCAAGAAATCACCTTTGGTATAAACTGCACAAAATGGGAGTCTCTTCGAAATTTGTCAACTTTATGGAAAGAGTATACGGTCAAACAGAAGCGGCGGTTCGGACGGGAGATCTACTGTCGAACTACTTTGAGACTGGAGTCGGAGTAAGACAAGGATGTATACTTTCCCCCTTATTGTTTGTGCTTGATTTGGAAGATCTCCATGATGGTCTACAAGGAGGCTTGAGTTTGGGCGGAGTAAATATTCGCCTGTTCCTTTATGTAAATGTAAAATTGGCTGACAGCTCCTCCAACGGGGCCAAGCCAAGCTTCTCTCAAGCTCCTTTATGCGGTCTCATCATTATGATGTCTCATCGTCATCTTAGCCGATAAGGTAGAAGTGCTGCAGAAATTGATTGACAACTTAGAAAAATATTGCTACCAATGGGGAATGGAAGTCAACCTATCAAAGTCTGTGGTAATGGTCTTTAGAAAAGGCGGCAGACTGGCAGCAGCGGAAAAATGAACCTTCAAAGGAGATGCTATAAAAATTGCCACAGAATATTAGTATCTCGGAGTATGTTTTACGCCTACCCTTACTTTCAAGGAACTTATATTGAGAAGAAACGCTAAGGCAAAAGCCAGTATCAACTGCTTATGAAGCCCCTTTTTGGCAAAACCCAATTTAAGCATCGGAGCGAAATGGAAACTATTTAACGCTGTATGTAGGGCTGTTCAGACCTATGCCGCACAGGTAAGGGGATACAGCTATTTTGAGGTGGTGGATAGTCTGCAGACATATTTCCTGAAGAAAGTCCTTAGGCTGCCACCGAATACTGCTGGATATGCCCTAGCCTTGGAGACCAGCGTGGATGATGCGCACCTCTATACCTTGGATCTACACCAGTGGTGCCCAAACACAAACTATCAAGCTTTGCGATGGTGTGTGTAGCAGCGAAACACGAATTAAACGTCATTATGTCAAATATGGGCTACAAGCAAAGAAATAAATGTGTGTGCGTGCTATTTATAGAGCACACGTATTCTCTCTCTCTATGCGTGTGTCGGCTGCGACGCCGGCAGCATTTTGACTTCCTATCCCACGTGATAGGAAAATTACGTTTTGTGCACCACTGATCTACACCCTGAATACGTTGCCCACTTTCTTACATCCGAAATAGTCAGGAATAGTCTGGGCACAAGAGCTGGATAAGATATGCGCTCCTCTCACTCTTAACTGGAAAGATGGTCGACGCTACGCTCAAGATTGGAATAGAATGAGACTCAGTATAATGGAAGCTCTTAGACAGAAGGCTCATGCGGAACGGATGACTCGGAAAGGGTCCAGCCAAACAAGAATATACAGATTCCTCGACCATACAGCTGCCCTTAAATTACAGCATCTTGACACCTGTAACATCACATGCATGATGAATGGGCGGCTTGACCTTATTACGCTGTCTAATAATAAATAAGATATAGTATAATAAACTCAGAAAAATTCAATTAAAGGCTCATGGATATTTAATGTTTAATGGGAAATTAGATGAGAAATGAAACAAAAGTTTTATTAAATAATAAAGTGAATAACGATATTAGTTCAACAAATGTCTTAACACTACAAATCGACAAGGGTTAGATTAACAAACAAATTATTTTCAAAAAAAATTCATTTTTTTACAGCGAAATTCAATTAAAGGCATGTGTTTAAATTATATGGCAAAAAAAACAATATACATATTATTGTCGAAGAAAATGATGATTAATATTGAGTCCGGCTTACAGATTTTGAAATCACTTCGAAAATTGTTTTGGCATTGAGTCTATAACCTTTTGAAACTCTGAGGTAAGAACTTTGGCCCATTCATTGACTACAGCAATTCTGAGCTCTTCCACCGACTCGAATTTGCGATGACCAGAATATACAAGTTACCCCACATGTTCTCTATAGGATTTAGATCTGTGGAACGTACTGGCCACGTCATAACATCGATCTGCTTCTCCTGAAACCAATTAAGGCTGAGTCGTGATACACGTATGGCAGCGTTATCCTGCTGAAAAATGGTGTCTGAAGAAGGTTGCTGATCCAAAAAGTTTATTAATACTTCATCCAACATGGTATACTTTTACGAGTTCATCCGCCCATTCACTTTACATATGGGGGTCCTTTCACAGTAACTAAAACCAGCCCATATCATTAACGAACCTCCTCCAAAGTTCCGCTTAGTAGAAAAGGATTCGGGCTTCTTCAAATCGAGCCAGTAATAATTAAAACCGTCTGGACCGTCAAGGTTGAATTTTTTCTGGTCTGAAAATATTAACTTTTTCCATTGATCGGTCCATGACATGTGTTTTTCCAATCTTGCAACTTTATGCGCTTCCTTTAAAGCTGGTTTAGACTTCGTTTTCTTCCAAATTAGCCGATTACTTCCAGATAAAATTTGTTGTACATGACGCTTAGTAACGGGTAATTGTAAGTCAGCTCTTATTTGCGAGGCAGTTGCATTTTTTGTAAGCCAACCTGGAATTATAGCGGATTTTACACGGGAAGAAATCTTTTGATTATTATTATTTGATCGATTTGTTTTATATTTCTGCTTTAAATTGAAATCATTATCCACTGCAGATGGAGATCTTTTCAATTTAATGGCAATTTGCCTATTAGACATGCCAGTATCTTTGTAAGCAATAATTTTGGCTGTTTCTTCAGATGATAATGTTTTTCCTTTCCCATATTAATATTGAGGGAAATTTTCAATATGATATAATTTGTATCTGTTTAAATTAAACACGTATACATAATCAAACTACCAAATTAACCAAATTTTGCCGTTCTGTCTTACTGGAGGACTTGTAACACTCTTGTGAGAAGAATTTCGCTTCAAATCGTTCACACACTCTAAATGAGCAAGTTAGCCTATGTTGCGCCGTTGAGAAAAGAGAGATAGCATTTTAAGGTGACCTAAACGGACCTGCCTTTAATTAAATTTTTGCTGAGCGTAGATCGGTAAACGTGCCATGCCCACTTTGTAATACCGGAGAAAATGAGGATTTGATTCACTTTTAAGAAAGATGTCTTTGCCTCAAGGATCACGGATGGGCTTCTCTTGGTAAACCATACCTTTCAAAGAAGGAGCTACACGATATCCTTGTCGACAACTATAATAAGAATTGGAAAGGGCTGGTAAGATACTTAAAAAATGCGTTGGTTTATAGATAGGAGATTTTAGAAATAATTTAAAATACAACAATACGCGGGGCATTAGTCAAATCCCGCACTGCTGAACGGTCTGATATCTTGGGAAGACCAGGGAAGTCAGGCGTAGTAAGCGGGTGCGTAGTGAGGCAAAATGTGCCTGGCCGACGGATGGTTCATGCAACCAAGTCGGTTATCATAACAATAGTTCTTTATTTTTTTCTTTGCCCACAATGTTATGCTCAATTTAGTTTATTTCACAATGTTATATGGACTGCTACTGTGGCCCAGCGGTTAGTGTGCTGGACTGCTGGGCGGGAGGTCGACCAACCTGGCCTAAAACGATCCCGCCTCAGAACATCATAATAATGAGTTTTTTCTATTTTTAGAAAAATAGGTTTTACACATACGGTCACCTTCACCAGGTATTGGCGCCAGCTGCGAAATAACTAGCCATGAAAAAGCAAACTCGTCAAACTTTGCCGTTCGGATTCGGCGTGTTAAACTGTAGGCAAGAGACAAACCTTTCTTGTGTGAAACATTTTAAAGCATCTACACACACGCCAAGAGATTGAGAGAAGCTTGGCTTGGCCCCGTTGGAGGATTTAAACTCACTTTAGACATGATAATATCCCGAAACTCGAACACGGAAACTGGCCTTTCCGTAACCGTGATTCACTTAGCTCCAAAGCTAACCACTGTTCCGAACTACTGTTCCGAACCAGTCCCGGAAATTAAAGTCGTTCACCCAGTCTTAATGTGAGGGAGCAGCAGCGGAATCAGTTAACATTTCATTTGTTAGTTCGTATTTTTATTAGCATATCTACATATAAACACTTTTTGATCTCTTAAAGACTAAATTAATACATTTTGGACCGCACAACAACACCAATAATAGCAATAGTAATAATGATAATAAAAACAAAGTTGCGCACACAAATTAGGCAAGATCATTAGCACTGGGCATAAATTATACTCAACGACAATCGAGACGTTCAATTTGGCAAACGAAATTGGAGTGGTGTGGGTGCCGATTCAGTTGCTGTTGGCGTTGGAGGTGCTGGTGCCGGTGCTGGTGCTGGTGCTGGTGCCTCTGTCGTGAACGTGGACGTTTTCAATTAACATCACACCGACATTGCAGGTCGTACATTTGTCAAGCTGCATTCAATAAACAATAATATTGAATGCTAAAGCTTTCAATCAGGCAGGCCCACGCTAATGCGCTGTCCGGCGGAGCTGCGCCGCGCCAGAGCAGTTGACGACGACGCCGCTGCCTGTGCGCCCACCATCAAAGCGTCGCCACTGAAGCAGAGGCTGCTGCGCAGGTGCTTGCGTGGGTCAGAGGGAGCGGGAGCTTCTACTTCGACTGCCTCAATTGTTGTTGGTGTGTCATCGGAATAACGTGTTGTGGATGTTGTCTCTGGCAAATTTGGCAAGATTTTCCGTGAGTTGTTGTAGTTGTTGGTATAATAATTGCCGTGAAGGTTTTTATTATTATTTAATGACTTGGCTTCGCGGGGACTGCGACTAGTTTCCCCATATGGTCGGTGTTGTGGCTGTTGTTGTTGTCGACTTCCTGTCGACATATTTGGTACATGATGACGTTCCTCTTCTACACCTTCCCTATCCTCATAGTAAGCATATTCCGCTGCCTCCTCATTGTAGGTGACATGCTTCTTTTGTGGTGCCGGACTACGTAGACGCAGCTGGCGCATTCCATTCTCCATATAGTCCATTCCAGGGGATTTACTCTCCTGATGCTTGAGTATTTTCTTGGGCATCGGAAGGGGACGTCGTCTTTCCGGCTGCCATTCCGCCTCCTGATCGTTATCGTTCAGGGGTTTTTTGGTAACCAACGGCTCCAATTCCACACTAAGACTGCGCACATTCCGCTTAACCTGCAGCTTGGGACTGTTTTTTGTATTGAGTTCTACTTCACGTTTATCATTTCGATCCATTTTGGGGCGTCTAGTGTTGTTTTGGGTAGTTGAAGAGTCGGCCTCATTTACGTAATCGTAGAACTGAATTTTAGAACTATAAGCCTGTTGGCGACGTGCCGAGGTATCGTCTCCGCAAGCAGGCGACGCGTTTTTTAAGTTGCGGTGCGATTTCGGTTAATTTCGGAGTCACCTCCCTGCGTGCAGCTCTTCGCGACATGACACTATTATTGGAATTGTTCGTTGGCTGCAAGTTGTCATAGAACTGTATCGAAGACTTGGCAAACTCCTTGTGAAACATTTGACGTGTGTCCACCTCGCTGGGATCATCCTGCACCGACGATAATCTCTTGGTCTGCTTCAGTTGGCTGGGTCTTTCGTACTGCAAGCTACTGCGTCGCTTCACTCGCGTCTCCACTGCACTATCCTGCTGGGTGTCGTCTGGCCAGAAGAAATGCGACTCCTGGCGATTGCATACCTTCGAGTGCTGTCTTTCCACCATTTTGGGCGGCAAGCCCGTGTAGAACTTTCCGTTCAGCATTCTGGTATGGCCCCAACTGTCAAGCGACTGCTCCGAAAACTGACTGACACACAGAACCCAACTGAATCTACTGAACTGCCGCTGCGACGTCGCCATCTCGTCGTAGGCGTTCGAGTTCGAGTTTGTTCAGGTGATCAGCTGCGGCTCTGTCAGCTCCAACTAATTTGCAATTCTTACGAAAAACAACATGAAAAACAACAACATTTGAAGTAGTCGACGGCGGCTGCGACGAGTTTCCATTTAAGGTCAAATCGCCGCATTTTCAATTTTGTCTTTGCCAACTGAACGCCAAGTTGTTTTTCGTGAGATCCAAGCTGACCAAATGCTTATTTTTTGGCAGCATGATTCTGAACACTAAAAAGCCGCCAAAGTTGCCTTCTCAATTAAGCGAAACCACTCTGAGATCGCTGTTAAAGGCCTACATGAGACAACTTGAAAAATACTTGCGGGGAGCGACAACAGATACCAATAATTGGGTGCCTAGAATGAACCTCGAATTGTGACATGGATTTCAATTGGTGATTGTTTGGTACTTTGGTATAGCTCCCTTTGCTCTGCGCAAAAGATAAAAATAAAAAGTTTGGCATTTTCTTTTAATTAAAATAAGAGAAGGCTGCGATTTTGCTAAAATTCGAACTTGATTATTTTTATACTCTGTACCGAAGGTACATAGAGTATAATAAGTTTGTGCAAAAGTATGTAACAGGGAGAAGGAATCACTTCCGACCCTATAAAGTATATATATTCTTGATCAGCATCAACAGCCGAGTCGATATAGCCATGTCCGTCTGTCCGTCCGTCTGTCCGTCTGTCCGTCCGTATGAACAAACAGATCTCAGAGATGGTAAGAGATAGAGGTTTGACATGTATGGGACAAATGTTTCTTATACTTGCAGGCAGATCAAGTTTATTTTCAATTTTTGCACAACCAACGCACAAGAGAGAGGAAGAGAGAGAGAAAGAGAGAGAGAGAGAGAGAGAGAGAGGGGGAGAGAAAGAAACTCAGAGATGAGCGCAGCAGCAGCTCTGCATTTATCTCTTACTCTAGGTACAGAGTACAAATATAGTCGGGCTTGACCGACTTTCTCACTTGTTAGGTTTGTTTAATTGGGCTTTTGTTATAGTTATTGGCTATATAGTACTTCTCCTTCACTTTAATATAAATGTTCTGATAAATACAAAAGCATAATACGGTATGTATGTTTTAGTGTATTAAAAAGTAGCGGGCTTGGTTCAATTTTTTGCTCATAACTTGAGAACCGTTCATACGATCTTTAAGGTACAAGACGTCTTTAAAAATGTAGGAGATATAACGTTTTTTCCAAATTGCGGGGGCGGGAGGGGGCGTGGCCAAAATTTGAAACAAACTTGATCGGCGTGCAGATAAAAGAAGCATTTGTCCCATACATGTCAAACCTTTATCTCTTACCATCTCTGAGATCTAGGTGTTCGTACAGACGGACGGACGGGCAGACGGACAAGTCTATATCGACTCGTCTGTTGATGTTGATCAAGAATATATATACTTTATAATGTCGGAAATGATTCCTTCTGCCTGTTACATACATTTGCACGACTTTAGCATACCCTTTTTACTCTACGAGTAACGGGTATAAAAACAACGTAAATCCATTTATGGACATGGGTACAATTATTTTGACAAAAATTGTTTCCTAAATAAGTAATTATATAACAAGTAATTTTCTCGGTTTTCGGGCTTTAATATATACACACTTTACTTGGGTTTCTATTTACAACGTCGATACAGGTTTGCCGTCTATACAGAACATCTTCGTTCGTCTCGATCTCTCGCTTTTCTCTCTCCTTTTCTCGATCATTCTAAATACAGTGTGACCATCGACTCTGTCTTAAAATACCTTAACGCTAAAATATCTATCGATTCATTCTCATATATTGCGGTCATATTGTCGGATGCTGGTACAGGGTGGTCCATCTAGTGTTTGGAATTTGAACAATTTATAATCTGACTTTAAAAACATCAAATGTCATTCGAAAAGCGACTTATATTTAGTAACAACTTTGAAACGAAATGGGTCGCTATTCGCTTGAAAAAAGTTGGGAAATATTAAAAACAAATTACCAAAGTGGTGAGTCCTCTACTTAAACTGTGCGAAATTAAAAAAAAAAAGCATTTAAAAAAAAAACTCAATTTGTGGATCAATTCGTGAAACCGGAGTGTTGGTGGATAAACCAACCCGTGTACGTACTCGTCCAGTGCGCTCGACCGAAAACATTGCCAAGTCAGCCGTGGTGGTCATTTGACCGAAATTGTTTTTCGTAAATAAATGACATGAACCAACCTTTCCAATAAATGTTCAACCTTTGAAAATTTCGAGCCGTTTTTTTATAGCAAAATTTTTTTATAGCAAATAGAATTCCAGTTTTTAAGTGGACCACCCTTTATAAAAGTAAGCTTTCAATAAAACACACAGGACCTCAAATGCAATAGAATGATTGATTTTAGACAAATT
Source organism: Lordiphosa stackelbergi (assembly GCA_018904235.1). Lineage (NCBI taxonomy): Eukaryota > Metazoa > Arthropoda > Insecta > Diptera > Drosophilidae > Lordiphosa > Lordiphosa stackelbergi. Next base: position 23,079 of record JAEIFU010001751.1, on the reverse strand, counting down.
TTTCACGCTGAATCTGGCTTTAGAAATATCATAGGGCCGGTTCCAAACTCCGAGTCCATTTTTGAGTAAACGTTTGTATTTCGAATGCAAGTTGAATCAGCGTATAAGAAATGTGACAATCCAATATGTGGCTACTAGATTTCGTCGTTCTGTTTTCTCGAATTGAATTCAGTTGGGATTGAGCAGTCGGTTTCAGCTGCTCACGCAATTCCGAGTTTTGTTATACCTGATCTAGTAACCGTAGGTTTAATTGCTTCCTTCTATACAACGTTATTAAAATCGACTGCAAAATGCTTACGTTTACACGAAAATTGACTAGAAATTCGGAAAAGGCCGATTATTTCTAATGGATTTTACTGTTAACAGGCATACAAATGCAGAAAATGGCTAATTTGGCCAATTTCTCAGGACCCTATGCTACATATCGGGGGTGCCACAGAAATTTCTTCCAACCAACTTCCGACTGAATTTCAATTCTTAGGTGCCACAGAAATTTAATTTGGTTGGTTTCAAACCTCCTGTGTTTTGTTAGGAGATTTATCAAAGCTACCTCCGCAGTGGCTCCCTCTGTCAATGGTAGCGCCATCTGCTTTACAGCCAGCGCATTAAGGGCTGCAAGTTATACCTTATGTTTGGCGCGAACTAATTTTTAAATTGTATATTTTATTTGTGGAGAATATGACTTAAAGTCATTAAACATATAACGCAATCAACAAATTCCAGTTAAACATCAAATTAACCTATAACTAAAGAAAAAGAAATATTTGGCGAAAGATTCAGCACAGTTTTTAGAGATGGAACTTCAATTGGATCATCAGGTGTGCTAACTACATTTTCTAATATGAAAATGAAATCTCTCAAAGTTCTGTGGCACCGACGAATTTTTCGAGAGATTTACAAACCAACCGGTGGCAAAATCTCTAGAGATTTCTGTGGCACCCCCGTATGTAACAATTTTTTATACTCTGTACCAAAGGTACACAGAGTACATTAAGTTTAAGTATATTAAGTTTTTTGTATGTAAAAGAGTGAAGGAAACAGTTTCGAGCCTATAAAGATATTTATTCTTTTATCAGCATCAACAGCAGTGTCGATATAGGCATGTCCGTCTGTCTGTATGAACGCGTCCATCTCAGAGACTATAAAAGATACAGCCACAAGGTTTTGCATTTAGATAGGTGTATTTTGTACCCAGATCAAGTTTGTTTCAGATTTAGAAAGTTTTCCACCTCTACCGCCTTTAAATGAAAATACTGTCAGAGCTACAGTTTCAAAATATTCACCTCGTGATTAAATATATTTATAATGTAGGTCAAATATCCATCTATCCTGCAAAGCACAATAAGTTCCGAGCATAAACACCGAAGTTATAAACGAAACAACATCGAAAATTGTTTAAAAGCCTTCCTGACTTTTTCTTTTTCTCATTGTTTTTGAAAACAAACAGCTCTTCGTAGATTGGAGTTCTCCATTCGTGTCCCTCACACTCACTTAACATGCTTGCCGAAGTCGTGCCTTACTCAGTATCAGAGAGTCAGTCGCAGTCATGGAGCCATAAGTATTAGAGAGAAAATTTGCGCTGCCTCTCAATTTTTCTGATGCTTTTCGCTAGTGCCCAATAAACATACTTATAGCGCCCAAAAACATACTTTATAGTGCCAGTAGGAAATCACTGTGGTTAGAGGGAGACGACCATATTCCCAAATGTATCCAGAGAGCGTAAGTGAGAGCGCACAGCTGACCCAAAAGTATCTAGCGCAGGGTTCCCCAAGCAGAGAGCGCGAAAACGTGACTGTGTCTCCCTCTAACACACAATGAAGGTTGACTTCGGCAACCATTCGGTAAGAATTGGCAAGTAAGTTCGTGCCCTCGGGGCTATCGTTGGGGAACTCTGATCTAGAGAGCGTAAGTGAGAGCGAACAGCTGATTCATTTCTGACAGAAGCGGTGTCGACTGAGTAAATTTTTTCTCTGATACTCATTGCTCCATGGTGCAGTCGGCGCTTCAAAACAAGGCAGGCCACGGCAGCTTTCTGCCGTACTGCAACACTGCCACAATAAAACAAGTAAACAAAGTCAGTCAAGCCCTACAGTAAAATAAGAAAATGCAGTGCAGCAGCTGTGATCTTTCTTTTGCTTCAAATTGGTCTTTGCCAGAAGGAACGAACCATTCATTTACTTAACTGTGGAAGGTATAACGTTTTCTTCATGTCGAGTCTATATCTCTTACCATCTTCGAGATAACTTTGTTAATACGAACGAAAGACAGACGGACTTGGATTTATCGACTCGGCTGTTGAAGCTGATCAAGAATATATATAGTTTACAGGGTCAGATAGGCTTTCTTCTGGCTGTTGCATACAGGGTTTGTCCGGAAAGTAATCGGACTGAGTCGATTTAAAAAAATTTATTAAGCAAATCGTTACAATTCTTTAAAAACTTTCAAAACAGGCTCGATGCAGCGGATGCAGGGTCACTTCTGGGCTGTTGGGCGGCTGCGGAGGCGTTGGGATACCGGCCTTGGTAGCTGTTCACAAGAAGTCACTTAAGTTTACTTTTGGGTCATCTTCGCGCACACTATGCGCTTGTTCAAATGCTCCGTCACAATGTCATAAACCACAGATTTTGGTAAATTGAACATCTGGGCAATTAATCGAATACTTAGTCGACGCGTCGGTGTTCGTCGAAGTCGAAGGTCTTCCAACACGGTCTTCATCGGACACCTTTTCCCGGCCCTCCAAATAGGCCTGGTGGCACCGAAACACGCCACTTCTTGCTAAAGCAACATCAGGGTAAGCTGATCATATCAAACGTCTCTGTCGCAGATTTACCGAGCTTCACTCAGAATTTAATCGTGTACCTCTTGCCGGCTTGCACCACTCACAGAAACTCGTCGCACGAAAAATGCCTGTCCTGACTCTACAGGTGCTCGGAAACAACTGACCAGCCGCTCGTTCCATAGTTAGAACGCCCTCTTAGCAGAAAATTAGTTCTATTATTTTCCGGACAAACCCTGCAGGTATTTGCACAATCTTAATATACTCGGTACTTGTAGGAGCCTGTGCTCTTGATGTTTACCAATCGACAAGGCTGTCGATTGTGTATAAAGTAGATTTGGGTTGATTCGTAGAATTCGAGAACCAACTAAATACAGTCCGTGAGCTACATATAATCCTGCAAGTATTGTGCATTTACTGGGCGGGCATTGGTCGTTATGGTACTTTTGGTACTGAGTCTAAAAATAGTAGAGTGTAAAAATGCGGTTCTTAATGAGGCAATAAAAGTGTTATATATATTGTAAATATGTAAATTTAAAATTACTAAAGGCTTAAATAATTCAAAAGTTGCGCAACACTATTAAATCGCGGAACGTTTTTATCTTATTCTAATTTTCACCTCAATTTCAAACGTTGTAGGCCGTACAGGGTAGCGATGGAGCAGCGAAAAATTATTTTGCTAATAACTTGTTTTAATCGTTATTAAACTGAACCTAAATCTAAAACAGTTCATCTATTATCAAGGCTGCAAACCTCAGGCAAAATTTTGCAGAAGGTTTGGTCCGGGGGGGGTCTGAACTAGGGTTGAATGAAAATTCAAAATATCTATATCGATATTTTTGGCGATATTGAAAAAGTACTTCATTTCGATATAAATATTTTGGTGTCAAAAACATCGATATTATCAATATTTTCGATTTTTTAATAAAAGCCCGGCTCTACCAATGAACAGGTCTATTGAGTTAATTGAGGCGTCATTTGACGCGTAATAAGAACTACAATCTGACTGCGCAAAAAAAATATAGTAGATTTATACGTATATTTATTAAATTAACAAAAGATATTTATTCTGAAAACTTTTCATGAATTTAAATTCTATTAAACGAAAGCAGTGTTTACTTTTTAATTCATCATCTTCAAACTAGAGCATTCAAACTACATAGCATCAATAATAAAATTTTATTCAGCAATCTTCGAACTTAAACTGATTTTACCAATAATCGTTAGACAAAGATTTAGGTAGATGCAAGTGTTGAGTTATGTGCTCATCGCTCATTCGGCTTCTGTGTCAAAAACCACACTTTTATAGCTGATGCCAATCGTGGCACGGAGCTTCCCGGTGTAATAAGATATGACAATGCCAAGTCAGAAAGCACTGGGGCAAACAACGGTAAATTCCAATAGTACCCAATAATTTATTCTCCCGTCCTGGTGGTTGCTGAGATATCATGGCAGTATTGTAAATCAGCGAAGGGCGATGCTTCAAAATTACATCTTTACGTCGCACACTTGTATTTAAAGAGAACAATATGTGTGCAGTATGAATATAGGCACCGCCACTGTTTGACGATAGTAGTCATGCTGCAATCATGTTATTCTTCACTGTTTTTAAAAATTAGCTGCATTTCAGACAAGACCTCCATGCTTTATGATTAAGTGCGCCTTTATGTTTGTTGAGTTGCCATGGTCCTTACAACTTTTTGCACAGTCTACAGTAAATAAAACAACTAAACATTGTGGCTTACATGTCCAGAGCACAAGAAACAGTTATTCGCAGCATTGTGACTGAAGGCTAAAAAAACAAAATATCCCCGAAAAATATCACCAAAAAATATTCGATATCCGATATATCGCCTCGGAAAAATATTCGATAATGATATTCTTCATTTTGAAGGCAAATATCGATATTTCGATATATCGATAATATTTTCGATTAACTCCTAGTTCGAACCCGCTGTAAACTCTGTGGTTCGCGGACCGGTTGTTGGAACTCCTGAACCCATGGTTTTGGTTCGGAACCTGGGTTCGCTTGAACATAACAGATAGTTTCCTGGTTTATAAATACACTCAGAAAATATTACCTAAAAATGTTAAAAATTGCCTGAAATTTAAGTCCATATATGACCTTAAAAACAGCCAAGGAATATATCGATCTCATTTCTGTGGCCTCCATTACCTAAAGTTTTCTAAGCAATAAATTAGATTTTTAGGTATTATGTGTCCTAAAATTTAAGGCAATGTAGTGCCATAAAACGTCTTTTTAGGTAATACAAAGGCCTACATTTTCGTCAATAAATTTGCTTTTAGGTAATATGTGACCTAAGATTTTAGGGGCAGCATACGCCCTCTTAAATTGTTAGTTATAGAAAGTCTTACATTTTTGACAATAAATGCCCTATATATTTGTTTTTAGGTAGTAGAACATAACCATAATTTAAGATCTTGTTGCGCTTTAAAAATTTTGTGAGTTTGGACTTTCCCCAAATTTCCCAGTTAGTGTTCCTTTTTCTGACAAAACTAGGATGACATTCTTCACATCCCGGCCATTATTATAGATTGGCTAAGCTTCCTCAGAGAAGTCTATATTGATTGGGTAAGTTACTCGAGTGAAGATCAAATCTGCAGCATGCACCTCCCTCACAATTAGGCCACAATTTTTATACTCTGTACCGAAGGTACATAGAGTATAATAAGTTTGTGCAAAAGTATGTAACAGGGAGAAGGAATCACTTCCGACCCTATAAAGTATATATAATCTTGATCAGCATCAACAGCCGAGTCCATGTCCGTCTGTCCGTCTGTCCGTCCGTCTGTCCGTCCGTATGAACAAACAGATCTCAGAGATGGTAAGAGATAGAGGTTTGACATGTATGGGACAAATGTTTCTTATACTTGCAGACAGATCAAGTTTATTTTCAATTTTTTCCACGCCCCCTCCCGCCCCCGCAATTTTGAAAAAACGTCATATCTCCCACAGTTTTGTAGATAGATGATTTGTACCTTCTAGAGATAGTTAGTCATCAGCAATATGTATCAATTTGCCGAAGAAATGATAAATATCGGATGAGCGGTTCTCAAGTTATGAGCAAATAAGTGAATCACCCCCCTCTACCCCCCTCCCACCCATGCACAATTAACGCACAATCTTAGATAGAGAGAGAGAGAGAGAGAGAGAGAGAGAGAGAGAGGGAGAGAAACTTAGAGATGATCTCAGCAGCTGCAGTGCATTCAGCTCCTTCTCCAGGTACAGAGTATGTTATAGTCGGGCTTGACCGACTTTCTCACTTGTTCAAATTCAATTACAAGTTTTTTTTCTATAATTGAAAAACGAAAAAGTTGTAATATATATTTTCCAACTTTGATTTGGATTATCAATAAAACATCACATTTTTTTGTTGTTTTTCAAATTATGTGCGTTAACTTCAACCTTTTAAGATTATTTTGTCGAAAATTTCAGCTTCCTAGCTAGGCTGGTGCCAGAGTTTTGGCCAAAAAATGAGATTTCTGGCCCACAGTGCAATGGTTCCATTAACCATTCCATTATAATTTTTCTTTGATCCAAAATAGATCTTCTTGGATGTAAGCATTGAATATGTTCGAATTTAATATAAGCCAAGAATACATCTTGTGAGAAGTTTGGCTTGTCCCCTTTGAGGTGCTGTATAGCCAATTTCACATTTCAAGAATACATCTCTTTGGATTTAAGTAGACTCCGTTGTTGAAAAAAAGACTGTGATTGTTTTGGTTTTATCTAAATTTTAATTAATTATATTAATATTTGTCTTTTCTAATAATATTGAAATTTTAATTCTCCTAATAAACGAAAATTTTATAAACCTGTGAAACGGCTTCTAGTTTTGCAAACATGCAGGTCTCATAAGCCCCACTGAGGCTATCAGGGCGGCCCAGGGTTGAGGCAAACGCTTTTTTTCTATTTATAACAGAATTTTATTGCACAACTATGTGTGTGGGCCACTATTTCAAAACAGCTTCCACAATTTCTTTTGAAATTCCTAAGCAGTTTGCCCACACTTAATTGAACTATATCAAGCAACAAACTCTTCAAACTGTCTGATAATCTTTTGGGATTTTGTAAATAAATAAGTAAACTTGCATCACAAAAATCGATTTCGATTAGCCTCAATCAGTTCGATGAATGTCAAAGCATTTTCGGAATCAACTGAAATGCATTTTCAAGTCAATTGCATTTATTTGCGGTCAAACAATGGCAAATTTGCCAAAGATTTCTTGTACGACAATTTATTGCCTGTCCGTTTGAGTTCTTTGTCTCTCTCTCTCTCTCTCTCTCTCTCTCTCTATCCCTCCCACGTTCCAATAATGACAAAAAGTTCACACTTCCTTTGGACAGAAACTTTGTCCATGGCATATGTGGCGACTGTTGTTGAACTTTTGGTCCAAATGGAGGCGCTATTTGCTGTTGGATTTTGCCATAGTGCTAAATATTTCAAACAAAAGCCAAACAAACAGCTGGAAACAACAAGAACAACAACAAATTGCTGGTGGAAGGAAGCTCAACTTAAATAACGGATATTGGCTTAAATAAACAATGGCAAAGGGCGAATGGCGTTTGGCATCGGCATCATGTAAAGTTCGCGCTCAGGCGATAAGGCTTAAATCTAAAGCGGAAGTCACCCGTCCGCGCCATTTTGTGGTTAGTGGGCCGCAGAGTTAACTGTTGTGCATTTTGTATGCCTCTCTCCGTGGCTATTGTTGTTGTTGTTGTTGTTGCTTTAGTTGTGGTCGTTGTAGTTGTTGTTGCTGCGCAACAGCTGCGCTTTGGCAAGTTCTTCTGGGCGCTTTAATTGCTTGTTAATTAGCATAGTTGATGCCGAGCCACGCCACCGGCTTTTGTTTTCTTTTTATTTGTCTCGTTTTCGTAAATTGCTCTGTGTCGTTGACGTGTGGGTCTCTCATCTGCACAGCGTGTCATCCCAACTGTGCAAACATTTGACATGGCTCACACGAATGCCCATGGGATCCCAGTGGACTCAGTCGAGCACACATCGGTCAGTGACGCGTGAGAGTGCGAAAATTGAGTGGCTTTTTTTTTTAGTTTGTATATTGATTACTCGTGGATAAGGGAAACTGAAGACTATTATTTTAAGGAAAAAGTGGATGGAAGGGTAGATGATTCGAAAAATTTAATTTGAGCTGCTAATCAATCGTTTAACTAGAAATATGTGGGAAATTTCAAAGAAATTTTACATCATTATCCAAACTTTTCAGAAAGAGACAAGGATATTCGCGTTCTAATATTTTTTCCAAAGGCTTAAGGGCTTTTCTGACTCCATTGCTTCAATTCTATTTTGATTTTGATGTGTGCAGAGTTGAGTGCAAAATGCCTAGTAGTTTTCTAATGTTGTGAAGGCAACACTGGACTTATTCGGTTGTGCACAGGCCAAAAAAAGTTTTGCTTTCATTTTTTTTGTCTTTGCTGTGTGCAGTGTTGAGAGAAAACCCCTAGTATTTTTACCAAAGATATAAGGGCTATACTGATTCTATTTTGTTGTGCACAGAGATCAAAACAGCTTTTGCTTCAATTTTTCTGTCTTTGATGTGTGCAGAGTTGAGTGAAATAATGCATAATATTTTTCCGAAAGGTATACAGGCTCTACTTAACAGCATTTGATTCAATTTTTTCTGTCTTTGATGTGTGCGGAGCTGAAGGAAAAAATTCTACGAAGCTAAGGTACAGATTCTATTTTGTTAAGCACAGACCAAGAAAGCTTTCGCTTAAATTTTTTCTGTCTTTGATGTGTGCGGAGCTGAGTTAGCTCTATTAACGACAGCTGAGCTTACTTGTATCAAATAACCAAAGCAAAGGTGAGCGTGTTGGCATGTCACCACTCACAATTTGACTAAGATCGGTAATTTCCAACCGATTTGCCATCTTTTTTTATCTATTACAGGGTATTCCCACTTCGTGCTGCACACACTTTACTTGTCTTTTTAGTTGTTCACTGCATTTGTGCACTTCTCTCGCTGCACTACCCAAAGCATTCAAATTATTTTCACATCTAACAACTGCGACAGCGGCAATATTTGTACAGCACTCCAGCAATCACAAAAAAAAATGTAAAAGGAAAATAAAGAGTAAAGTTAACAGGTAAAACTGTGCAAGGTATAAGCGAATGCTTAACGGACGCGCTAAAAGGATAAGCGCATTAAAGTATTTACTTTGCAATTGCAAAGCGAAACGGAATCAAAGCAGCCAAAGCGCATTAATATAAAAAGTCGATTGTACGAGTTTGCGAGTTTGTACTCGTATTTGTTGGCAAACCGCCTTTGGCCAACCGAGTGGCAGCTTGTTGTGAGTTGGAGTACGCGAACTGCTTGTCCTCGAGCCAAACTAGACAAACAAGCCACATGCATGTACAAGGACTTGCTGCTGCAACTGCTGCGACATACAAAAGCGCAACAAACAAGCAGCAACAGCCTGAGGAGGCGAATGGAAGGGACTACAAGTGCGCACACTGCACTTTGGACCCACTTAATCCTGCCCATTGTGTTAGCCTTATTATGAAGCTCCCACAATGGGCGGGAAGGGCATTGTCTTGGCTCCAGTTCAATTCCCCCCAAAAAGGACACACAAAGCCCCGACGACAGTTTTATGCTTTATCAGCAGCGACGTTGTCGTCGCGGGCAACAAAACTTGTTTGTTTTTCATACGCTTGCCTAGTGTAATGAACGCAACTGTCTGTTTAACTTCGTTTTTTTCTCCCATTATGTCTGGACCTGAAAGCAAACTAGAGAGAAAGGGAGAGAGGGCGGAACAGTCTGCCGCCAATTGCCGCGTGTGTTAAGGTTACAATTTTATTTTGCGCGACGAGACGGCGCCAGACGACCAGAAAATTTTATATATATTTTGGCAACTATTTTAGGGGGGGAAATCGATAGAATCAACATGAAATCATGCTGCTTAAATTAAAACATATTTAAAGTGAACTTGAATGTAAGGCAAGGAAGCTAAGAGAGAAGGAGAAATGGAAATGATGTAAAATAGAAAGTTTTGTGAGGAAACGATGCGCCAAAGCTTGAAATTAATTTATTATTATTTGCATAGAACACACCCAACGATTAGGTGGGTCCTAGTTAATCAAGGGCTTCGTACTTAAATTTAAAACAGAGCAATCGATTCGCAACGATTGGTCAAAGAAAAAACTTAGAGGGGGTTGTCCTGGAAATTTCTAGAGATTTGGATATCGGTTGGTTTGCAAAAATTCCGTCGGTGTCATAGAACTTCAACAGATTTTACATTCCTGTTTGAAAATCTAGTTAAGGGAAGGTTTGTGTCCAATATAAAATCACAAAGTCAAATCAGAAAATTCGAGACCAAAGGCGAAATACTTCACCGACCGACTGAAGCAAACGGCGGTTAAGGAAAGCTTTAAGGAAGCGTTGAATCTGAGGGCAGGATCAGTCGTGTCAAATGATGACGCTACAGCAGCAGAGAAATGGAGTGAAGTGAAGGAAATTTACCTGAATGTGGGTGACAGCATTATTGGTAAAATCCCCAGAGGTCACCGCCCCTGGATGAGTGAACGGACATGGACCCTAATAAGCCAACGAGCGGAAATCAGGCAGAAATTGCAGAATTCACACTCACCACATCAAGAAACGGCTTTGAAGCAAGAGTATCGAGCTAAAGTCCGTGAGATTAAAAAGATGCGTGCGCCAGGACAAAAACAGCCGCATCAACAATCTCGCGAAATAGCGAAAATGCAGCGAGCAAACGGTGACCTGAAAACGGTTTATAAGGCGACCAACGCGAAATATAAGATGAATACGGAGCGCCCAATTAGGGACCCAGATGGTAAATGGGACCCATTTTGCGATGGTTCTGAACTGTGAGATCTCCAGGCGATCCTGACTCTTTACCGAATTGCCACAAATTGCAAGTCACCACAGGAAAAAAATAAAAAAAAAAAAAATAAGGAAAAAAAAAAAAAAAAAAAAACAAAACAAAAAAAAAAAAAACATATGAAAAAAATAAAAATATTTAAATAAAAAAAAAAAAAAAAGAATATAAAATTAAAAAATATAATAAAAAAAAAAAAAAAAAAAAAAAAAAAAAAAAAATTTTTTTTTACCCCCCTTAAAAAAAATGGGAAAACAAAATACCTCAAAATCAAGTATGCAGAATGAAAGGTTAATGAATTCTGCTGAAAATCTGATATTCTTATCTTGTTCCGATTGCGTCACGAGTAGCGGTTAAAAAAGCAAAAAAGTTCGATTTTTCTCATGTCTGCAAGTGTATCAAAATTATACGACACTTGTAAATTTGTTCGATTTGGTGAATTATTTATTCTTATAATGGTACATAAGCAATAGTTAATAATAAATAGAGCCACCTTGAGCCTCTGCCACCTCGAAAAGTCTCTTAGGCACTGAACTCACTAAATTTGTAAGTATATTTTGGTCCAAAAGAGACCATTGAGCCGAAATTTCGCTTTTTAGGCTTTCGACTTTCTCAAATTTGTTGTTATTGCCGTAAACTCGCCTGGCTAAGATACCCCAAATGTTCTCAATTGGGTTTAGGTCAGGGGAGCACGCTGGCCAATCCAAAATATTTATATGGTGATCATTTAAGAAGCGCTGGGTCTCTCTGCACTTGTGAATAGATGCATTATCTTACATAAAAACAAGATCTCTTTCCATATTTTCTTCCAAAAATGGCAGAAGACGATCCTCCAATACTTTTTTGTATTCTCCACTGTTCATCCTGGAGCTTGTGAAGCACAGATCAAGCGTTCCACACGCATGAAAGGCTCCCCAAACCATTGCAGATCCGCCTCCGAAATTGCGTTTGGAAAACATAAGTGGATCCTTACGCAAATCTCTCCAATAGTGCCGAAACCCATCTGGGCCATCAAGATTAAATTTTTTTTATCAGAAAAAATTATATAAATGAAAAATATTGAAGAAAGCTGTATGAACAAAATTAAGTTAAAATTTCATACCGAGGACCAGTTTCTCTCCAAGTTTTTTTCCACAAATTGAAGTCGTGCTGTTTTGTGGTGCGGCTTCAGGAACGGAGCCTTCTTTAAGACTCCTCTGACAATGCACTCCGATGATTGCAGCGTCCGCCAAACAGTCATCCGTGACACAGGCTTACTGCAACATGCGGCAAGTGTGGAGCACGAAGAAAACGAATTGCTAGCTTTAAGTATTATGCGACGTTTTTCGCGGTCAGACAACTTGGGTTTTCTTCCAGAGCTATGCTTCACACATATTCATCCGGATTGCTCAAAAATTTGGTGATAACACAACGTGTTCGACCGATTTTTTCCGATATTTGGCTTGCATCAAAGCCAGCATCGTTGTAGGCTCTTAATCTTCCCTTTTCCTCGTCGGATAACAAACGTCCACGCTGAATTTTATTACAAATTCATTAAATTGATAACAGAAATGTAAAAAAAATTATTTGCAACCAAACCTTTCTCTCCAACCGCAGTAATTGAAATGTGTCGTATAATTTTGATACACTTGCAGACATGATAAAAATCGAACTTTTGTGCTTTTTTTACAGCTACTTGAAAACGGGAGATGCAATCAGAGATAAGAATATCAGTTTTTAAGCAGAATTCATTAGGCTTTCTTTCTGCATACTTGGTTTTGTTGTATTATGCTTTCCTATTCTCCTACGAGGGTCGAAACTAAAATTTTTGAAGTGTCGTATAATTTTGGGCAGGAGTGTAGCAACGGGCATGGGAGAGCAAAACAATAGAGGGAGTAACGGGCTCCCTGGATGGTTAAATCTTGGTAAAAATTCCCAAAAAGGGCGACCTTCAGAAGATAAACAAAAAAAAAAAATATAAAAAAAAAAAAAAAAATAAAACAAAACACAAAAAAATAAAAAAAAAAAAAGAAAAGATACCAAAATAATATAAGGCACCGTAAGCGATAGGTCAAAATATTAATTACTACCATTTAGTACCGATAAGACGAGGGTTATAGCGGAGTTGGGGAAATTGGAAGATCGTACTCTCATCAGAGCGCCATACGTCAGCGCTCATTGCAGATTCTACATGGCGGAAACTCTCCGAACCTGCCGAGTCCTCGGCGGCGATTAGTAGGGTTGTGCTCTCCTCAACCTGTGTGTAGTGAGATTGTTGTAGTTTGTTTCTCCATATTCGACCAGCACCCAACATCAGCGTGGCAATCAGGTGGACGATGACGCAATTTGCAGGACGCCAATCTTTTCGGCTAAAGGATTTGTGGAGATAGATAACGCCTCAACTAAATCGCTTAGTTAACATAGATACGGTCCGAAAGACAATCCCAATGCGCTGCGGTTGGATGGAATTCAGCTACCATTGAACAAGTCCGTGCAATTCGACTACCTGGGCAGCGTATCGCTGTGGGTGGAGGTTTAAAGCTCGATGTGAGTCTCCTTCAGAAGCTAAGGAAGCTTTTGGGAAGCTATCGTGCCGTTCGGCGATCTCTCACTGGCTCAAAAATAAGAGCTTTTCAGGTCTAACGTATACTAATTTGCTGTACGGTTCTTCTACTCTGGAAAATGACAACTGCCATAGTGTCCAAGAAAATTCAGAGCATTCGTAAACCGATGCCTGCGTCGGATATTTTGTATTTTCTGGCCTGACAGAATACGGAACTCGAGTATTAAAACGAGCAAATATGGAGACTGTCGACAATATTATGCAGAATGAAATGGAGCTGGATGGAAGCATACATTGCGTAAAAGTGTGAAATATCGCCAAGAAGACAATGGGTGGAACCCACTGGATGGATTAGGCCGGACACCAGGCAGACCCAATTATTATTATTTGTTGTTGGGGAAGTGGTGCACCGCGACCAATATTGGTCTATTGTGCCCCCCTACTGAGTTTGGCTTTCTACAAGGCCCTATTTCCTGTACAAAGAAGCCAGGATTTTTGTGGTCTCTAAGATTTTATTGTGTTTAATGTTTTGTAATGTGTTTTAAATTAAAATTAAAATTTTTGTCATATTCTCCAAAAATATAATGCAAAATTTAAAAATATTTTCGCGCCAGTCATGAAGTTTAACTTGGCAACCCTTAGCCCGTTTGATGGTTCATAGTTCGAGCCACCATTAAAAGATGGCACAGGATAAGGTTGAATGTCAGGTTGGTTTTAATTGATACGGCTGGTTTTACGAACAATTATTTAGACACAAATTTTAATATTAAAACAAATAAAATAACCAATTCCAGAAAAATAATGTGGCTTACATTTCCAAAATTAATTTTGCTTATAAATATTTTTTGGGTGTTGAATTTTGCTTAATATCCTAACAAAACACGAGAGATTTAAAACCAACCGATAGAGATTCCAGAGACACCACGAATTGGTTGTGGGTTGTAATTTGCTACAACCAATTTTGAATTATAAGAGCAGATTCATGTTTCCCCTTTTCAGCAGCTATGCGACCACACAAGTCCACAGAATCAAAAGTACCCAGCACAAGTACTTGCTTTTAAATTAATTTTTCATTTTGTGGCTTAAAAAAACTGCTCTTTAAACTTCTCTCTTAATTTACATAAGAGCTCATAAAAACACCAAAATTTTTGGCAACGAGTTTATCTCTGACATAAATCCATGACGAGCCAACTTTAGCAATTTGACAGCTGTTGATGAATCTGACAGTTCCAAACAGAACATAACTGAACCAAACTTTAACTATCCATATCACTGAGCAGAGCTACAACTTTAATGTCCATCTTTCAGCTTCAAAATGAAGAATAAGTTCGGCATGGGAAATCAATACTTGTGCCCTGGCACACAAAAGCTAAACATCCCCGGGCTACACACATAGCGCGCGATAACGGGCTGCTGGATTTATATCCCGCGCAGCCGGGCCAAGAAATGGCTGCAGTAAAAATTGGCAGTGACAAGCCGGCAAGGAGGTGAGGAGCTTTGTCGGTGGCGCCGCGAAACTGTGACGCCATTTGTCTGCCCAAAATAGCAAGCAGAAGATAGAAGGAATGCTATACACATTTATGCTTCTTCTGCGTCTGACCTAGAAAGCTGGCTTCTACTACTTCTTTCCCTAATGAACAGGATGAGGAGAGCATGTGTGTCCATAATCAATTGATTTATTAGCATTCAATTTTTGCAGACCATAATTAGTTGTTGTTTGTGTGCAAATTGATTGAGTGTCCAGTTGATTGCACACTCATTTGTTAAAGCCAAAGTAATATTAATTAGTTTTTTTGATGTTGTGTATCCCAATTAATGCAGTTGTTAGGCTTTCTAACACCCAAGGTGTTAAGGCACTTAGAATTGAATTCATTAAGTGCATTAAAGGTTCAATTCATTAATGAGATTAACTTAAATGCAAAATATTTACAAACCAAATAATCGAGATTTTTAATTGATGTGAATTCCTGCTTTAAAGCTTAACTGATATTTTATTGTGTAAAAGAATTGGGAAATTTTTACATATCTTAGAAAATTATATAATTTTTATGTTTAATGACTGAAATAAAGCCTGTACCAAAGCAACAAAGATAAATATAAAACCTTTTGAGCATTTTTTCCTCAGAGTATCACGGTATCACTTACGAACCACTTACGTCTTCTTGAATATGCAGAACTAACCTGAAAACCGCTTAAGATTTTGGTTCGGTTAAGTTTTACGTCGAGTTTGATGACCAAAAGCCTTTGAAAGATTTTTCGTTGTCGTTTTTTAAGTAAGGTAACGCCGGTTAGATATAGTGAAAACGAATTTTTTCAATTTCCAGCTGTCACGGCGATCGTTGCTTTGCCCCTTTAACGGCAAATTTCGCTATTTTGTGGACCTTCCCATCTTCACAATCTATTTATTCACCCGTTTTCTTAATAATCTAAATTTATACGAAAATAGAGTACTTTTTGGCATTTTTTAACAGTCTTCATAATAATCACATCCTACAATCGTGGATGGATGTGCGAAGTCTTGTTTTATTACATAAAATAGTCTGGACAAAAGAACCCTCATACCTATATGAAAAACTTAACTTTAGCCTTTAAAGCAGAGATTAAAACCGAAACGAATAACGGTTTGGGTTACGGTTACTGTTTTGGTCGATCGCGTTTTTCCGGTTACGGTTATATTACGGTTGGAAGATATGGGTTACGGTTAGGATTACGGTTATTAGCCTTATTCTGTTTCGGGTTTCGGTTACGGTTACGGTTATTAGTATAAAATATTACTTTGACAAATCTCGCCCAAATCTCATTTATTCAGTAAAAGTTATTACTTCTAATTTCTTTCCTTCTATAACTTTTTCATTTCCAGATTTTTTTTGCACGTGATACCCGTAATCTATGATCACATACGCGTAAAGTGCACTGCAAATTTTCGTTTAACTTGAATTGGGGCTTATTTTCCAGATAATTCAATCGAATTAATGTTGTCCATTATTCGAGAGTGCAAGTGCGTGTGTGTGTGTAATCTTTCTAACAATCAAACATTTTCAATTTCGTTTAACTAAGCACTCACCAGTTGCAATTAAAAAGGTGAAGCCGTCAGCCTCTGCTGAGGGCCAATATATGTAGGCCTAGCTTCACCTTATTAATTCTACCATGAGCACGCAAAAGCCAAAACTAGCAATGCCCATTAGCATGGTACTTGTGATAGGGAATTGAAAAACGCCCGTCCACAATTATACAGTTAATGTTTCTTTGCAAAAAAAAAATCAGCAATACACTTTCATCACACAAAATCATTTTATTTGGCGTAATTACCTCTGGTTTAATGTGCTAATTCTAATATTTCGATGCGTTTTGGGTTGTCGTTATAGGAGTATGTCTCAGTGGTCAAGTTCTGTTCCCACAGGGCAAAATAAAGAACACTGCTTATACCTCCAGCCCGCACAAAATCCATCCGAAAGCTTTTTGCACTACATTTTTGGAGCTGCTCTGGAAATCATCAAACAATTTCCGCTTCGACCAAATTTCCCAATTAGCACCAATGTATTTAAGATACTTTCCAGGCACTTTAGTGATTGATAACGCCTCACATGCTATTTTCAATTGCACGAAATTTAGCTCATCACGTCAACATTTCCCATCACTACTCAAATACGATAACATATATAATTTCTTTAAACACGAAAACATTAACTTATACAAAACAATCATATCATTCATTAACGAAAACAATATAGATCTATGAAGACAAATAACCACAAGATCGTAAAAACACATTCAGCATTGGCGTTTTCAACTTGATATAAAGTGGGCGGCCAAATAATTCCAGGTTACCTACGGGGTCTCTTGGTAAAAGAAGCGTGTTATAATTAGCATGAGGGGCATAGAAGCTTCAACCAAATAAAACGCAATTAAAAACTCTATCGTGATTCAAATCTCACATGTTTTACGAGGGCTTCACGGGAGTGTTCACTAACCAAATCAATTTCGTTTAAATGAATCGTGTGTTACAGGCAACAGTCTCAATGCTCACACTGTCAAAACATTTTACTAAACTATCTAGTGTCTGATTGGGAGTTGAAATTTATGTATTTCGATTCGTTAACACTAGTGCTTATCATTATGAGTCATTATTAAAACTAGCATCCACGGTTCGAATACAAGAAGAAAGTATTTCGTGCACTGATCAATGCATAAGCGCAGTTCACAGCTATGGGATCCCCATGGTATAAAATCCGCTAAGTGCTTAAGAAACTGTTTTTTAAGACCAAAATCGACCGCACATAACTACAAAACCATACATATTATGTATGTAAAATGTTCATTGTGCTAGTACAGAAAAAACCGAAATTAACCCGTATATTTGTTTCGGTTACGGTACTGATAACCGGTTTTATAAATAAAGGTTATACGGTTACGGTTAAAAGAAACAAAATGTTTTCGGTTACGGTTTCGGTTTCAAATTTTAAAGTGTTTTTAGCGGTTACGGGTTTCGGTTTCGGTTACGGTTTTAATCTCTGCTTTAAAGAAGAACAAACAATATTGTTTGACAAAAGTACAGACTGTCAGTTTCGGAGAGACAATTTTTCATCCATACTGTTCGCTGTTGGAATCGATTACCCCACGATATAAAGACTATAAGGAACGCCACGCAATTTAGGCTTAGAATAGAAGAACACTTACGAACTGCAAACATTTGATTCGAGGAAACCATTAGTTGATAAAGGAATAATAACATTTAATATTAATTATATATTTGAACTGTTTAATTTGGCATGTTAACGTTAAATGATGATATTAATACATGTTTAGGTATAAGTTAGCATTTAAGTAGGTAATCTAAAATATTTAAACAATTTTCAACCGTTGTAACTGGCGCAATAATTTATAAGTATATTGTACTTGTAGCGTCAGGATGTCTTGCCAATTAAACAAACAAAGCTAATTCAGGCCTGTTCTAACTATTTAACTTGTTAACCGTCTTTATAAAAATCTTATCTACAGGGATTGTCACAGGAAAGTAATAGGACTGATTTGCTTCCGCCGCGACTGTACTTCGGAGCGTGCACGCACCGACTGGATTCGGTGAGGGCGTTCCTCGCTAACGAACGAGCGGATGATCAGTGGTTTTTGAGCACCTGGAGAGTCAGGACTGGCTTTTACCCGCGACGTGTTTCTGTGAGTGGTGCAAGCCGAAAATTCAGCGTTCGTTAGAGCAGAGGTACGCGGTTAAATTCTGTGTGAAACTCGCTTAATCTGCGACAGAGACGTTTGATATGATGGGTGAGAACAGAAAACTGTAGGCGTAAACAGCATTGATATAAGAGGGTAACTACTCTTTCTTTGGAATGTTATAAAAATTCCATTACTACTCAGAGTTGGTTATTAATCAAAGCAAAAGACTTTGCACACAACAAACCGTATGTGTCATTACCACATTAAATATACATACATAATAGGTAGTAATTGGTAAATCATATTTTTATACCCTTGCAAAGGGTATTATAATTTTGCCCAGAAGTTTGCAACGCATAGAAACTCGCAGGGTGACGAGCTGAGTCGATTGAGCTTTGTCCGTCCGTCTGTCTGTCCGTCTGTTCCTCTGTCTTTCTTTAAGTCTCTCAGTTTTAAATCTATCGAGCTGAAACTTTGCACAGAGTCTTCTTTTTACTGCACACTGCTAATATGTCGGAACCGACCGGATCGGATGACTATATCTTATAGCTGCCATAGGAACTATCGGTCGAAAAGTGGGTCTTTGTGAGAAAAATTTTTTGTTTTTATTTGTTAACGTGTCTCACTTCAGCGATTATTAATATTATACGCTTTCACATAGATTTGGAAGTTTGTGTCAAAATCGGATGACTATATCCTATAGCTGTCATAGGAACTATCGGTCGGAAAGTAAGGTGGTTTTATTTATTTATTTATTTATTTTATTTCTTAAACTCTGATGTATTAAAACATTTGCAAGGGTATAAAAACTTCGGCAAAGACAAAGTTAGCTTGGCCTTCTCGTTACCATTTCGGTTACTTGAAATTTTAATTGAATGACTGGAAAAAATGAATATCGGTGTATCGATGACTCAATACTTGACCTAAGCACAAAAAATCGAGTGTGGGTCCAGAGGACTAGTTCACGAAGTTCGCTACAATTTTTGATAGATATTTAAATCGTTGGAAAATATTTGCTTAAAGTCAAAAATTTCCGATTGACAACAAATTTAAATCACATGAGCCACTGAAACGAACCAGTATAAATTCCCGATTGGTTTGCATCCCTGGTGTGTCACGAGGTCTTAGAACAATGGTGCCCAAAACGCCAAAAGCCTATCCCGTGGGATAGGAACTCAAATTTCTGCCCGCGTCGCAGCCGACACACGCATAGAAAGAGAGAAAACGTGTGTTCTATAAATAGCACGCTCGGTGGCTTGCTCTATCACGACGTGTGCATTCGGCTTTTTCTTCTCCCACGAGGCCTTTGATTGTTTGCTTTTTGCTCATGTTTGACGTCAGGACGTTTTACTTCGCGTTTCGCTTTGCTACACACTCAGGTGCAAAGCTTGAAAGTGTGGGTTTGGGCACACTGTTTTAGAAACAAACAATTACGCTATGAAATTCTAACTTTCTTCAATTTTCACAAGCACATTTGTCCATTATTAATATACACCAAATGCGATAAAAAGTGCTTTCAAGTTGAAAACAATAGAAGCGATTTGGCATCGCTCAAACAGAATATTTCTTCAAAAATATAATCAAAATTAATTCATATAATCATAGAGAGAGTTTTTGATTGCATATTCGTAACGGTGGGTCCATACAAACTGGCCAGTTGCAATATATGCAATATTTTTGGGTGTCAGTTACTGCCATACATGTGTGAAGAACTGCCACAAGCATTGTCATTTGACTCTTGGCATACATATTCAGAGATCTATCCTTATTTCCATGCATTCTACTCAGTCTGAACAGGCGCCCAGATAAGTGACACAAAAAAATCAGGCAACCTGCCAGCCTGATCCTTGACGTTGCTTCGCTTTAAGATTTCATGAATTCAACACTATGTCAACTTTCGTGTGCATTGCGAATTTTTTTTAGCAGTATTTAGTAAAACGAATTTTACATTCATCCCAAATATATTAAATTTGGGGTATTCTGGAAATCTCTAGAGATTTTCGTATAAACGATTGTCTTCAAACTAAACTACAATGAGTTTTTGTGTGACGTGACAAGTAAAGCCGTGCGTAGTACGAACTAAATCTAACTGACTTTCATTCTTTCTCTTATTTGCTGAGCATCCTAACGCTACAAGTATTATAAACTTGTAGATCATTGCTCAAGTCACAATTAAAATTCGATTTTCTCATCTAGGAATTGAGCATATTTGTGTTACTTCACATATTAAAGCACACAGTTTCAATACGAAATGCAAACATTTAACCAAAAATCTCTAGAGATGTTGGGGACACACCTGAATGTCTTTGAAAAATGACCTTAGACTCGTCTTATCATTACACACATTTTTGTGGCTTCAAGTTTTTCTTAAAAAGAGATAATATTTATTATTTGTATATTTATTGAAAACTATAAAACGATTTTCTGGTTATTTTCTGGCTTCACACTTGGCCAGTCAGTTGAGTTCTTTTCTCATTTACAATTGATTGACATTACTTACTATCCGACTGACTGACTGACTCACTATACACAATTACCACATTCTCTTGATGTTGTTTGCCTGGCTTCATTTCCATCGATAACGACCGAGTCGAGGTTTCCTATCATTTGCCATCCGGGGCACAGTTATTGATAGCTTTTATTGCAATGTTCAGTTTCTGTCTGTGTGTGTCTGTGTGTGTGGGAAAATCTTTTCATTTTGTGGCACATTACACAAGCCAAGAGCTCGACGTCAATCACATTTCCTTTGTGATAAATCCGCTGCCACAGCAATTGCATCAGTCGCGGCAGCGAGTCATGTTGAATTACATGCAATTAAAATCTAATGCTCGCCACACACAGTGGAACACACTCGTATTAGATTGATGCTCCATTTTGTGGCCCGGAGCCATCAATATGTTGGTTGTGGTAATTAATAAGCTACGCTTCGCTCACGGACTATATGGGTCACAGCTGCCGCTCGGTTAAACTATTTATACGGCAATTTGGGGTTCGTAACAAACATTTTCAATTTGGAGCGCAGTAAACTAAATTTAGCCCTCTTCATCTTGCCGGAGGACTCGAATGCGGACGATGTCCCGCGCTCCGAAATTATAATGAGTTAATTTGAATGCCAGGGGATGGCTGGTTGGCCGGATGGCGACATCTTTGTAGTTGCTTCGCAAAAGCAATTTCAATTAGTGAGCCGCCAGGCTCTGAAAACTAGCGAAAAATCAAGCAATAAACTGAAAATTTAATCACCAGTCGAAAGGCATTTGAATGTTTGTCTATGCAAATGCCAAACAAAAGGAAAACTCATTTACCTACAAATTGCTAGCCATAAAACGCAACTATTTTGGCATCGCTTTTGGCATACAAAAAATGGCAGGCTTTCCGGCGACATGGCTGACGACAACGTGGAGTTGTTGTTGTTGTGGTTGCTGTCAGTGACAAACGGAAATATAAAGGCAACTTCCGTGTTGACGATGCTGATGTATCTGTCACTTGGTTTATGCATGTGTTTGTTTATTTGCCAGACGAAACGTCAACGAAACTTGACACCAGGAAGATGATGAGCAATGACACGAGAAATGAAATTTCTATTACTGAAAAATATGTTTGAAGGATAAGGAACATTGGTTTAGCTGTTGTCAAACCAAAATCTAAACAACAAAGGCTAAACTTCTTAATGGCAAATAAAAAAACTTAAAATACAAAAATTTCTAAGAATTAAAAACAAAAAAAAAAATTAACAATTACATAAAAAATTATTTACAATAATTGAAAAGGAATTTTTTAGGGAAGGGATATCCATTAATGGAAGCCTAAGCTCGTATGAAGTGAGTTGTCTGTACGAGTCCCAGTTTAAGCCTCCAATTGTCTTGAGATGTTTTGTATTGCGGAGACCAGACACAACTCCCGTATTGAAGAATTGGCCTAACTAGGGACACAAGCAAATGTTAAGTGACGTATGGATCATAAAACTCTTTAGAAAAGTCATGAAATTTTTAGATAGCTCACTTATTAAGAGAAATGAGTATCATTATAGACTAATTCAGTAGTACAAGGGAACACGTTAACTAGATTACAGACCAGTTTAAAATACTTATACTTAAGTCCGATTTTGTAGATAGAAATTATATAAGATTCTTTCCGGAATTTTTTTTTTATTTTTCCCAACTCCGATCACGATCTGTATCTTTTGCATGACTGTCAGTCCTCTATCTTCTATATTCTGAAAAATCTATTTTCCATTTATGTGTTTGGTGCATTTTTGCACTTCACGTTCTCTCCCTTTGAAACCAAATTTCCCTTTCATTGCTGGTTTTACGATAAAATGTCCTGGTGTCAAAAGCTTTGTCAACTTGATTTGCACAGTTTAACATTTAACCCAGCTTGAACTACGGCAATGTTTTTATTCTCATCATCTTTATTTTCACCTACCTTCTCCTCAGTCTCAACAACACCTCCAACGTGAGATCCTGCCGGGGGAAATAACTGCCTTTCAGAACTCCACTTTTGTAGTGAAAGAGAACTCTCAACATTGCTTTCTACTACTTCTACCATTTTTTCTTCGAACTTTCTTTCCACTAACTTGTTTCCAGCATAATCAGCTTTGCTATTTGTTTTGGTTTTGACAACTTCATTATCGTCCTCTGTTCTAATATCAGCTGAAGTATATTTAGATCTGCTTGCCCTGTCGGCTCTTCCTAGCAAAATCTCATTGTATTTAGA